>MBAC02005362.1:0-13472 GCA_001712635.2 Nothophytophthora sp. Chile5
AGGAGCCAACTACGGGTTTTTTGCGCCGACATCCATTGATTGCTCGACTACATGTACACTTTCTGTGTTAATTGGCATCATCATTTCGGATCGGAATAGTCGACTACTGTTTTTTCTGCGCCGAACAGGACGGTAATTTACCTGTCAAAGCGAAGCCAGCGGCAAGTGGACGGAAGTTGCTGCTTCTTGAAGTGGCGGCAGAGACGTTAGGATCCTCCGCTTCATCCTGGCGCGGCCCGCTCGAGACCACAGGCGTCGCGTGAGCGTCGAGGCGCGTGTGGCCATTTAGCGCCGTCTTAGTCTCTGTAATCCGCCGTAGGAGTCGCGCTGTCGACCGCGAGGAGCAGTTTTGTTTTAGCGTTCGAAGCGATCTTTCGTGTGTGAACATGGCGGCTCGTACAGCTTCTTTATCGCCACTGATGCCGCCCGTGCGCGACACGAGGAGGTCTTCGTGCGGCGGGCAGGAGACGGCGGAGGCGCGAACGCCCAAGGGCATGGGGAACGGTGGCGACTGGTTCTACCACACAGTATCCGCCTCGACGCCCACGGAGAAGCGGAAGGCGCGCTTCTTCCAGCAAGATGCCGGCGAGCAGGAGGCGCAGCTTCAGCTGGAGCCACTGAAAGCCAAGGCGGCTGTCCAACAGCAGCTGATCCAGCGGAAACAGTGGCCCGAGGCTGAAAGGGCGAGCGCCTCAAGCCAGCGGCAGACACCAGAGCAAGTCTACTATCGAGACAGCAATAGCGAAGATGAAGATGCTGTGTCCAGCAACGACAGCTCCTCGTCGGGGACGATCCCACAGGAATACGCCTGGAGCCCACGCAGTCTCCAGATGGGAAGCGTCGGCAGCGCGGGGACGGGTGGTGGCTCGACGATGCAGTTCGAGCGCACGCGGGAGATCGCCGGCGGACTGCAGAACAGCATCCTGGCTCGGATTTCCACGCTGCGCGCACTCTGTGACGAAGGCTTCATCGCGGAAGACGAATACGAACGGTGCGTGGCGTTGCTTGGTTTCGTATTGAGGCCATTTCCATGCTGACGAGCCAATGTTCTGCTATGGAAGACGCAAATGTGCGATCGTGGACGAGCTTACGTACTCCCTGCCGGCGCCATCGTCCAGTATGCAGAACACGGTGACGCACCAGCGTCGACGCAAGTCCTTCCAACGCACGGAAGGTAGAATTGGCTTGCCATTTCGAGAGGGAACGGCGTGAAGTAACGCTTATGCCGTCGTGCAACGCCTGTAGGTTTGCCGTTGATCGTACCGCATGCCCCCGACTTCCGCGATATGAGTCCGGAGGTGGCGACCAAGCACGTGTTTGACTATGAGACGCGGCAATGGAGCAGTATGCAGGTGCTGATCAATCTGGACGAGACGCCGTTCAGCAAAGGCAGTCTCCGCGTGGTATACCATCTGCAAGATCTGAGCACGGAGAGCTCCACCACGTTGTCCAATGGCGGCTGCTATACCGGCAGCTATGTGGCGAAGCTGGCCATCGATCCGGACGAAGATCCGCAAACGTACTTCCGGGATATTGAGCTGCAAGCCCATTGCGCCCACTACGCCCAGGTATACAACTCGTATACCCCTCCGAAGCGCGTGGAGTTCATCCCAGCCTGGGTGCTGGAGCTACCCGAGCGTGGAGGCGCCTTGTGTGCCGTGGAAGCCTACATCCCCGGGGAGTATCGCAAGCACAACAACAACTTTGGCTGTGTGAGCGATGACGAACGCAACACGCCCCAAGCCTTCTCGCACTTTACGTACGAGGCTTCGAACCACGAACTCCTGGCCGTGGACATCCAGGGCGTGGGGGATCTGTACACAGACCCGCAGATCCACACGCTCAATGGCCACGACTTCGGCAAGGGCAATCTGGGCGTCCTGGGCTTCCAGAAGTTCCTGTCGTCGCATCGATGCAACTCCATCTGCCGCTACCTCAAGCTGCCGGCGGTGAATCCCAAGGCGCGTCACGCCGACTACGGGACGCTGCCGGTCCAAGAGCTCATGAATCGCGACCGCGTGCGTCCCACGCACTTTGACTCGCGTCACTATTACGAGAACGCGCCCATGCTGCAGAAGTACGTGACGCAATGCCGCGAGCTGGAACGCAGTCTGTCCACCTCTTCGGCCGGCAGCATCCCGAAGAAGCGACGCAGGTATGGTGAGCGTCGTTCGAGCTTTGGTCGCTTCTGCAGCGTGCTGTTCTGCGGCGGCTGCTGAGCGATCGCGCAGCTCTCCCATCCGGCCCGCTGAAGCCGGTATGTCCATTTCATAATCTCGCTCCATCTCCATCCATTAAGACGCTAAGACGTCCAGAGGCTCCCGTCGAGCCAAATTTATAAGGCGAACCCCAACTAACCGCGTGGCGTCCAGGGCAGACGTCCACGCTATAAACCCAAATGACAAGCTGCATGTTCCCCAGTCGTGCCTTACGCTGCCTTCTCGCCTGAAAGCACTTGCTGCACCAACGCAAGTAGCGTATCGCCGAAGGTTTCCATCGAGAACAGCTTCCGGGCGCGTTGTCTGCCTTTCTCGCCCATTTCAGCCACTTTGTCACTGTTCGACGGCCCGCAGAGCTTCGCCATCGCCTCGGCAAACGCTTTGGCCTCCGGCTCGCACAGAAAGCCCGTCTCGCCATCAGCGATGGACTCCAACGGACCGCCCGAGCGTACAGCCACTACGGGGGTGCCGCAGGTCATGGCTTCCACGGGAACGATGCCGAAATGCTCGCGACTGGGCGTATACAGGATGGCTTGGGCGGTCCGCAAGAGCTCCAGCTTCATGGCATTCGACACGGAAGTGCGGAACTCGACGTGTTCGACCAGATCGTGCTTCGCCACTTCATCCTGCAGCTCGCGAAGATGTTCCCGGTTCTCCACGTTCAGGGGGTCGTAGCCTCCAGCCACAATGAGTTTTACACGCTGGAATCCATCCGGTGGCAGCATGTGACGCAGTTCTGCGACCCCCTTGATGGCTAGTGCCACATTCTTCTTGCGTTCGAAGCGATTGAGCGACACGAACAGTCGTGAATCGCGCTCGACCGTTGATTTGGTGGCGGTTTCCAGCGCCGTCACATCCACCGGAGGGTACAGGATGCCCAGCTCCCGCTCCTTCAGCAGCGGGAACGCACCTTGGAACACGCTGCGTGTGAATTTGCTGTTGACGACGATGAGATCCGCGCACTTCGTGGTGATTTCCTCCAGATGGTCGAGCGGCACGCGGTACGCGCGTTTCCAGAGTGAGTTGGAGCGGATACTCAGCAGTTTGTCCGGGAAATGGCCGTAGAAGAGCACGGGTTTGCCCAACAGGCGAAGGAACGGGATGGATATGGACACTTGGTCCACTACGAAGACGTCCAGGTCGTCCGCATAGCGTAGCGCCACGCACAACGTCACGAACAGGACGCGCAACACGGCGCAAAATGCGTACAGTTTCCCCAAGACCGTGCGAGGCAGCCAGTCTCCATGAACCCGCACGTGGTTGGCCAAGGGCCCATCGCCACGGGTCTCCTCGAAGCAATGCGACAGATCGTGGTGCGCCGTGAACACCGTGACAACTGCGCCGCGCTGCTGCAACGCCACAGCCGCGTTCACGATCAGGTTCTCGGCGCCGCCGATGCCAAAGTCCGGGTGCAGGAAGCCCACGCGAAGGCGCGAAGGGATGGAGACGCGAGGGATGGCGCAGTGCAGACCGCGGTAGAAGCTCCAGCAGAGCCACAGCGCCGCGAGGCAGACACAGCCCGCGAGCAAGCCCAGCAGCATCGAGGCGCTCTTATCCGGTTGGAGCTGTTGGGATTTTGCTTTTTGCGTTTGAGATGACGCGGCAGATCCGAATAATGCGTACTGTTGGACCTTGCTAAATTGATAATTGGATGAAAGGGTACGTATTATTTGAAACGGAGGACGCGGTACTTCGCTGAAACCTACCAAATAGAATAAACCTTCACGTTGAAGTTGGCGGCGACAGATCGACACATGGCTACGCTTTGTGCGAGCGAGCGGCTCAATAGAACTGGAAGGCCGGCACGGGAGGGATGACGGTGGGGTCCCAGCGGCAGAAGTAGCCCTTCCAAAGTCTGCAGCAAGCACACAATCCACAGATACAGGACAGTTAGACGCCGCAGGATACAGACGGAAGAGGGCATTGACGTACTTGATGTTCTTGGAGAGCGTGCTGGGCGAGAGCACGCCCACGCGCTCGCTGGGAGCGAACGTGTGGTTGGTGAAGCGCTCGCTCTGGCTGTTGATCTCGCTCCAGATCGAGAACACGCCGTGTTTCGAGAATATCTCCTTCCTATCACAACAGACACGGGTCAAGACAAGAGGCAGCAACAGGAGACCGCGCAATGGTGCTGGCGTACCGTTGCCGCTCGCAGTCGAACATGAAGGTGCCGTATTTGCAGGAATACACGTGGTCGGCCAGCACCAGCAGCAGACTTTCCGTGAACTCGCATTCCGTGGGGAATTGGCGCAGGTATTGCCACACACAATCCAGCCAGAGCAGGAAGACAGGCGAGCGCTGCTCGTTGGAGACGTCGCTGCGAGCGTGGCCACAGCGCAGCGCGAATTGGTGGCCGAAGCTGCACCACTCCTTCTCAATCAGCACTTGGAACCCTCGTAGTGTGCGGTAGTACGGGTCCAGCATGAGTTCGGCTAGCGCCACCATCTGCGCCGTGCGGTCCCATCCGTCACTGCAGTGCGTCAGCACCGATGTGCCATTGTGGACCGCATGTGCCAGCTCGGCCGACGCCTTGAGCACCAGTCGCACGTGTCGCAGCCAGCCTGAGCTGTCGATACGACCGTAGAAACTGCTGGCGCCATCCTCGTTCATGCCCTTCCGAGGCTCAAAGATGGCGGCAATGGAGCTCAGCGACTGGCGAACGGCGTGAATGTTCTCGACGTTCATGAAGAGCAGCTTCGCGCCGCGGTAGTTGCTCGAGATCTCCGTGCCTTTCCCCAGCGCCTTGTTGCCCACCGCCGCCAGTTGACTGCGGGCATCCATGATCACGTACCGCCCGAAGCTCTTCTTGTTGCTGGAGCAGCAGGACAAGTGCACCAGCAGCTCGTCTTCCCCACTTCGCGCAGACTTGAAACCGACCAGAGGCTGACTGGATCGTGAAATCGTGGCGCCGTTGACCGGGTGGATCCAACACACGACCGGCAGGCGAGCGTGAGACCGAAACGCGGCCGCAGCTTTGATCCGCACGTCCGAGATGTCTGTGGGAACGATCAGATGCCTCGGGTAGGTATCGCAAAGGGTGTATCTGGCGGACTGATCGATACAGCGCAGATGGTCCGGACAAGAGAGCAAGCCGATGCGACGATACTCCCGACGAATGTCGAAGGAAACCTCTTCGGATGGAGCCACAGTGGGGGAGTAAGCGAAGCAAAACGCGTCCAGCAGACTCTTCGGGAACGCCAGGAAGCTCAGGCACTTGACCAGTTTGCTGTACTCGCCTTGGTCTGCGATGGACAGGCGAGCCACTTGAGTGTCTTTGCATCGGATCACCACCTTGTACGACTCGTCAGGCGCGAAGCCGAGCGCGATCTGAGCGTGTTCCATGGCCATGTTGGCGGCCCCAACTGCTAGAGAAGTGGAGCTGCTGGGTTCCACGCGGTCGATGGACGCGATGGAGAGCACAGGCACTTGCCAGTCGATCTCGCCACGACCAAGTAGACGCGTGAACAAACAGCGGTAGTTGGTGATGAAGAGTTTCCCACTGATGTGATGCGACAGGCACGAGCCGTCGTGGGATAAGACCAGGCGCTGTATACTGGTCTCCACATTGGCGTAGCACCTTTCTCCGGGCAAGAACGCCGGCACCACAAGCTCCGGCAGCGTGGCGGCTGTATCCGACGGTGCGTTCGACGTCTCCGAAGCGTCCAGTGACCCGGAATCCTCCGCAATAATGGCACCTTCGTCACCAAAGGAGTCGACGCAGTGTCGAAATCCAATGTAAATGGGCCGATCGATGAGCTGAAGTTGGCGTTTCACCTCCTCGGTCGTCACTCCCACGATGGGAACGCCGTTGATGGACTGCAAGAGGTCTCCAAGCTGCACCTTGCCGCTCGCCTGGGCTTGACCGATACCGTCACCCGCTGTTGGGTCCTTCGTGAAGTCTTTCACAGCCAAGCGATCGTCATACGGCAGATTCGCTGCCGTCAGGACGATTCCTAGCGAGCCTGCTTGAAACTGAACCACCTCCACCGAGTCTAAGCCTGCCTTTCCACTCCGTTGCGAGCCTTCCTCTGCGTCTGCCTTCTGGATGGTTTCCTCCAGCATGGGGTCTTGAAGAATCCTGGCGAACTTTGTGAGGCTCAACGCACGTTTTAGACGCTCCGAGGAGGCCTCGGCCCCCTCTTCCTCTTGATACGCGCGCATTAAGAGGCGTAAGCACCCTGTGTTGTCAGCCTGACGCAGTTGAGACGACATTTCCAGCAGCCTGGCGACGCAGAGATAGCGCAGCAATGGGAACCCGATCCACGCTGCGCCCTCGCCATCTACCAGTCTGGGTAGTTGGGTCAAAGACTGCTCCTCCTTCTCCGATACGGCGGAAACCGCGTCAACCTCGGGAAACTCAATGGTAGAGCGACTACCGTCCAGGATCATGGCGTCCCAGATATGCAGCAGCTCGTTGAAGGCGAACTCACGTGCGAAAAGCAGGCGAATCCAGCGCAGACAATAGGTTTCCGGTACAATCTCGAGGTTCTGCAGGTGATAGTAGAGCTGCGGGTCCTTCTGTTGTAGCAGTTCATACTGAATATGGTGACACAATTGGTGCAGCGCTGGCTGCTTGCGGGTCCCGGTCTTCGCAGAGGCTGAGGATGTGGCAGTAGCCGACTGGGAGCTCGGTGGCCCGAAGAGCGTGTTGACGTCGTCGTTCTCCTTGAGTGTGAAGCTCGAGAACAAGCGGCGGCCGTCGTCCCCGTCGTCCACAGATGACGAGGCGTCGTGTCTTGTGGTCTTCACGATCTCGAAGAACGGCTTGAGGAACAGCATGACGGCTTCAAACACCAGGAACGTGTCGGCTTCCGCGTGTTCTGGAAGCACAGGCGGCTCTGCTGGCTGCTCCTCGGCATCACTAGGTAGTCTGCAGTCACCGGACGTGTCTCCGTCCCTCCCATCGTCGTTGCTATTGTTTGAACTGCCTTTTGGTGGCTGCAAGAAGGCGTAGAGCACCACTGCGACCACGTCGTGCATGCCTTGACGATACGCCACGTCTGGGTGCAGACGACACCACACGAACAGCACATGTCGCAAGGCGCCGATGTACACGTCGTTCTGGAAGAACCCTTCGTTGCCTGCCGGATACAGGCGGTTCAGATCTGTGTTGATCTCGTAGAGCAAGCTTTCGTCGGTGAAGTACTGCGTCCAGCCCGATTTCGCTTGGCTGGTGCTGTCGCTTCCGCTCACTGAGGCTGCACTATCCGAGTGGAAGGTCTGGAGCGGGTGGCTGAGCTCTGTGTGCGCCGTTGATGGCCGTTGTACGGGATCTACAGCGCTGTCAACGTCGCGATCTTTGGTCGGGTTGCCGTGGGCGTCGTCGGCCTTCGCAGAGGCTACAAACGCGGTCAGAGGGTCGGCGCTGCCCGCCGCGTCGATCTGGAACACCAGGTGCGCCTTCAGTTGACTGTAGCGCGTCCTCTGTGCGTCTAGGACGCCGCCCTGGAGCCCGAAGGCCGCCGCCCAGCGCGCGCCGTGGCTCCGCCTCGCGTCCATCCTGACTGCAACTCTTCTTCGATCAAATACGAAAATGCCCAACTGAAAATCTTGAGAATCAAACCTAAAGCAATGAAGATTGGGCTGATTTGGCATATTCGCCCCAAAATAGTATCGTCGTGATGGAGATGCTGAAGCGAGGAGCGGCCTCGGCTCGAGGCTTCTCGCAGCTCGCGTTCCCGGCGCCACCGCCGGCTCCGACGCGTCGCGTGGTGGTGACGGGGATGGGAGCCGTCACGCCTTTCGGTGTGGGCGTCCAGCGCTCCTGGGAGGCGCTGCTGGACTCGCAATGCGCCGTGCAAGTGCGTATCCAGCTTTGGAACCTTGGAATCTGCCCATTGCTCTCGTCTAACGGTTGCCTGCTGGCTTGTTTCGTTGCAGACCATCGACTCCTTGGCAGACACGGGCCTGGCGTGCACCATTGGAGCTGCAGTGCCGCGTGGAGAGGGAGAGCACGCCTTCCGTACGAAAGACTGGGCCAATCCCAAGAACTTCCGCTCGCAGGAGGTGGACTTCATCGCGTTCGCGCTCGCTGCAGGTCCGTTGGGAGCTCCTGGCTTGCTATCTAGATGCATGCAGTCTGTGCAGCTTATGTGGACTGATTCTTGTGTATGCTGGCTATTGCGGGGGAACGTGTGGAGCGCAGCGGACGAAGCCATCAAGGACTCAGGCTGGACGCCCACGTCCGACGAAGAGCGAGAGCGAGCGGTAAGGATCCCCTGCTTTCGACTTGAATTGGACGCAACAGCTGCCGTCATTAACTGGCAATAATGAAACGATAGAGATCTGATGGACCGACGGGGTTGTGTGATAGGGCGTGGCGATCGGCGCCGGCATCGGGAACATCCAGGAGATCGTGGACGTCGGCCAACTGATCAAGGACAAGGTACGTCGCTCGAGGGCTATTGGCGCTTGACTGACGCTTCCTTCTTCACTTGCTAACGGATTGCTGTGATGGTGCGGCTCTTCCTGTGCAGAAATACCGCCGCGTCTCGCCTTTCTTCATTCCTCGCATCCTCATCAACCTGGCGGCGGGACACGTGAGCATCGAGCACGGCCTCAAGGTATTGCCTCGCAGCAGCCGACTGAGCGGTCTTGCTATTGGACTCTGACCAATATGCGATCGCTTCCGACCTCTAGGGACCGAATCACGCGTGTGTGACTGCCTGTGCCACTGGCAGCCACAGTATCGGAGATGCCTCGCGCTTCATTCGCCACGGAGATGCAGACGTGATGGTGGCCGGCGGGACCGAGTCGTCCATCAACGAGCTCTCCATGTGCGGCTTCCTGCGTGCACAAGCGCTCTCCACGAAGGTGCGGCAATCCCGCAGTTGAATGCCCCGTTTGGAATGCTACTCAGCCTAAGGCGACGTGTTTGTGGATCTTGATGCTTGTTGAGTCAGTACAACGACCGCCCTCAAGAAGCTTCCCGTCCGTTCGACGCGCATCGCAACGGATTTGTGATGGGGGAGGGCGCCGGCATCGTTGTGCTTGAGGTACGTAGTCTTTCCGGCTCTCTCGCCTTCCATGTGGCCTGTGGTCTGCTGGTCACTCGCTCACGCTCGTTCTTGTAGGAGTACGAGCACGCCAAGAAGCGTGGGGCGCGGATCTACGCCGAGGTGCGGGGCTACGGACTCAGTGGCGATAGCTACCACATGACAGCTCCTCCTGAGAACGGCGATGGCGCTCGACGAGCGATGCAGGCGGCTCTGGCCCAATCTGGCCTCTCGCTGTCAGATGTGGGGTACATCAACGCGCACGCCACGTCGACGCCACTGGGCGATCGCGCGGAGAATACGGCCGTGAAGGAGCTGTTCGGAGATTATGCCCACCAACTCGGGATGTCGTCCACCAAGGTAGTCGCCCGCTCGGTCTAGTAGGCGTCTTGCTCGTCGCTCGCCACTAATTTGGCGTTTATGGGCCTTGGGGTGTGGACCTAGGGAGCGATCGGCCATCTGCTGGGCGCGGCGGGCGCCGTGGAGGCCATTTTTGCCATTAAGGCGCTCCAGCATGTACGTTTTCGATGCGAAAGTGCGGCTTTTGGCGAGGATTTGAAGGCTGACGCTTGGCCGTTGACGTGTGGTGCATGACGCTAGAACGTGATGCCGCCAACGATCAACCTCGCGGAGACGACGGAGGAGTTCACGCTCAACTACGTGCCGAATCAGCCACAGGAGAAGGAGCTGCGCGCTGTGCTGAGCAACTCCTTCGGCTTCGGCGGAACCAACGCGAGTCTCCTGTTCTCCAAGTAGGCTGGCGCGCCTCCACTGCGTCAACAATGCACGTTTGCGCCAGTTTTGAGGGTGCTAGGAACTCGCGACTCAATCGCCAGCAACTCCCGTGCGAAACCTCGTCAATCAGTCACTAGGATTGCATTTGATAATGAGCGTCCTCGGCTTTCTCGGCCGGATCGAATCTGCCACCAATCCCGTCGCGAATGCTGCTACCGACCGGCTCCTTCCACTCGAGGTTGTCTGACTGCAAGCGCGAGCGCGACAGGAAGGTGTAGCTGCCAGCGCGGTATTCCTCCAGCTTCTTGCGGCTCATCTGTCCATCGGAAGCAGAAGAGAGACGTCAGTGGCAGATTCTCAGGTCGTAGAGGCATCCTGCGCTGCTCGCTTACCGTGGCTTCTCGTTCTGTCCTCGCCTTCTCGAGTGTCAGCCTTTCCAAGGCCGTGCGAAGTTCGCGCTCTTGTCGGTAGAACTGCTGCTGCTTCGACAAAGCTGCCGTGAGCTGCAGACTGAGCTCGGAGACCTTGCGATCGCTGTCTTCGCAGGTGTGTTCCTGCTCCAGCAGCAGCTCCTTCGCATCGCTGAGGTCTCGGCTGAGCTGCTGGACCTGCAAACTCAGGACGGAGCTCCTCGCCTCCGTCTCCTGGCGACTCTTGTCGGCCCGCTTGCGCTCGTCGCTCAGGGACTGGATCCGGCCCTTCAAGCTCTCCACCTCGGCGATCAGCCGAACTTCCCCACGCTCTCGCTCGTTGCGAGACGCGTCCAGAGCCGAAGTCGCCTCTTTCTTCGCCTGCGAGAGCTTGTACTCCAGCTCAGCCGCCTGGGCTTTCAGGTCGCGGTTCTGCTGGTGCAACAGCTCGAACTCGTTCGTGTACCGACTCGCGCAGTCCGCCTTGACCTTGTTGAGCTGGTCATTCAGCAACTGCACCTTTCGATGCTGCTCTTCGCTCTCGTCCTTGGCTTCGCGTGCCTCAGTGCGACGCATTTCAAGCTCCCGCTCCAACGAGCCCACTCGTTCCTGCAAGTATACACCCGTCAAGGTCAGCAGTCTCTCGACTACAAAGTCGCATCCAGCTGGAGGCAGCAGCACGCACATTGAGCTCCTGGCCACGCTCGCGGAATTCCCCACGCAGCTTCGTGAGCGCGTCCTCCTTCGTCCGAATCCGCTCGAGGTACTCAGCTTCCAGGTGACTCGACTACAAGCCAAGAGCAAGGCAAACGTGAGCTCCTCAACTCCCTGAGGCCAATACGCTCGACTGGACGATGAACGTACGAGGTCGCGGGCTTCTTCGGCGGTCGCGGCGCGCTCACTGAGCTGCTGGAGCTTTTTCTGAGGTTCACAGCACCAGGAAGACGTGAGCTCTTGATCGGATTTGTCCACGGGAAGTGTATACAAGAGCCAAGTATACACACCTCGAAGGCGACAGCCGAGTCCTTGGACCGCCGAAGCGCGTCGGCCAGTTTCTTGTCCGCTTCCTTCTGGTTCCTCGCAGCCACGTCCATTTTCGCACGCAACTCCGTGAGCTCCGCATTCAACGTCCGGATCTCCTGCTCGCGGCTGCTCTGGTCGGCCTCGTGCTTGCGTGTCACGGCGCTCAGAGTCTCCTCCTGAACCTTCACGTGGCCCGCGGCCTGTTGTCTCAGCCGTTCCAGCAGTCGAGCGATCTCCCGACGACTCTGGAGCTCGCGAGCAGCGACCTACAAGACGCAACAGAGGCCATTCGATCATTCAACTCCAGTTTCCCACCCCATCAATCGCTCTCGACAGTCGACAGCCAGTCCCACGAACCTCTTCCTTCTCCAGAATGGCGTCCTCAACCTTGTTCTTGCACTCAGACTCCAGCTACCCACACAGCGAGGTCACAGCAACCTCCAGTTCAATAACCGCATGTCTCCCCATACAACGTGGGTCTTCTGCCTACCTCTGCGACCGCGTCCTCCCGTGCGCAGTACTGTGTGAGCTGCTTCTCCATGCTGTTCAGGACGTTGAGCATGCCTTCGCAATCCTGACGCACAGCCTCCAGTTCGGACTGCAGCGCGTCATTCCGATGCTGCAGCTCGTCCACCGCCTTCTCCTTCTGCTCCACTGCGTTCGTGAGCTCTCGAAGCCGCACGCAAACGCTCTGATAGCGCTCGGAGAAGCTCTCGTCTTTGCGCTCGCTGCTCTTCTTCAGCTTCTCCAGCAGCGTCTCGTACTCGGCCAGTTGGTTCTCCAGCTCGCTTCGGTCAGTCCGCGCGGCTTCTACTTGGCCCAGGATCGACTCCTTCGCGCTCTCAAGCTGCGCGATCGAGGCCGCATACCGCTGGAGCTGCCGTTCGCAGTGCGTTTTCTCCTCACCCACTTGTTTGCAGGCGTCACGGAGCTCCTGAAGTGCCAACGTCGCGTCGTTGAAATTGTGGCCCATGACCTGCAACTGCTGGTCGCGATCCGTGAGCTCCTTCTTCATGGCGCCCATCTCGTCGTCCTGCAGCGACACCTGCTCCATCAGCATGTTGTTCTCCGCCATGAGCACGTCGATCCGTTCGTTGATCTCCTGGAGGTACTCGCCGTTCTCCTGCAGGTTCAGCAGGTCGTCGTTCATGCCGTGCACGTCTCTGGGCTCCTGCTGCATCCGCAGCACCATCTTCTCTCCTGCAGTCTCCAGCTCCCTGTCAGCAGCAGCAGGTCAGTCAGTCGGTCTCCTCCTCCCTCTCATAGCAGAGCCCAGTCTCTTCAGTCCCGTCGTACTGGCGCAACGTCGTGTTCTCCTTCGCGAGGCCTTCGGCGTGCGTCGCGATGCGGTCCAGCGCCTTCTTGTTCTCGTCCGCGGCGGCTTCCTGCAATCAGAGAACCAGACAAAGCACCTAGGCGTAAGTTTGACTGTGTTTCCGAGCCTTTCCCTGCGTAAGGAAGACGCCCGGCCGCACCAGCTCCTGGATCTTGAGGTCGTAGGCCAGCAGCAGCGGGTTCGTGTACTCGGAGGACGTGAGCCACGGCGCCAGTCGCTCGGCGGTGGAGCCTTCCGTCTCGTTGTTGACATCCGTCAGCGCCTTGAGACGATCCAGCTCGCCGTTCCGCTGCAATAGTGAGCGCAACTGGCCGAGCAGCCGCTCCACATACTTGCGCAGGAACTCGCACTCGTCTCCGAGTCGGGAGCGGTCCGCGCAGCAGGCGCTAGAGACGCAGGCGGAAGCAGGCGCGACCTCCACGGGCTTCCGGCGCTCGGGCAGGAGCAGCGGCGGACGCTCCTGCAGATACGCCTGCGTCTCGATGCGCCGCGAGCGCTCGGCCTGCGGTCCGTCGTCGCCTGCAGCGTCCTTCATCGAGCGAGGCGGCGGCAGCGCAGTCGACGAGCGAGCGAGCAGGTCAGGAGGAACTGCAGCAGGCGTCGCGTCCTTTCGGGGGTTACACATTGCCACGGTTTCACGACAGACCATCACTCCTCGAGACCAGTCATGTTCAAGCAAGCGGCCAGCTCGCTCCTGCGCCGCCGCGCGCTGCTCGGCGCCTGCCGCCCCTTCTCCGTTTCCACGCCCTCCGCC
>MBAC02005365.1:0-16688 GCA_001712635.2 Nothophytophthora sp. Chile5
CGGTCATGATGGGCTCGGCCTTCAAGAACCGCGGCGTGCAGCCCATGCTGGACGGCGTGGTGTCGTACCTGCCGAGTCCGGCGGAGGTGAACAACTTCGCGCTGAACCAGTCGGAGAACGAGGCCCGCGTGAGCGTGCCGTGCTCGCCCGACGCGCCGCTGCTGGCGCTGGCGTTCAAGCTGGAGGAGGGCAAGTTCGGGCAGCTCACGTACATGCGCATCTACTCGGGCACGCTCAAGCGCGGCGGCTTCATCTTCAACATGAGCAACATGAAGCGCATCAAGGTGCCGCGTCTGGTGAAGATGCACTCGAACGACATGGAGGAGGTGGAGGAGGTGGGCGCGGGCGACGTGGTGGCCATGTTCGGCGTGGAGTGCGCCAGCATGGACACGTTCAGCGACACGAACGCCGGCAAGTTCACGCTCACGAGTCTGCACGTGCCCGAGCCGGTCATGTCGCTGGCCGTGACGCCCAAGAACAAGCAGCAGGTGGGCAACTTCTCCAAGGCGCTCAACCGCTTCCAGCGCGAGGACCCGACCTTCCGCGTGCGCGTGGACGACGACACCAAGGAGACCATCATCAGCGGCATGGGCGAGCTGCATCTGCAGATCTACGTGGAGCGCATGCGGCGCGAGTACGGCGTGGACGTGGACACGGGCGCGCCGCAGGTCAACTACCGCGAGACCATCCGCGAGCGCAGCGAGTTCAACTACCTGCACAAGAAGCAGAGCGGCGGCAGCGGCCAGTTCGCGCGCGTGGTGGGCTACATCGAGCCCATCGGCGAGGAAGAGGCCGAGGAGATGGTGGCCAAGGGCAACGCGGCGGCCGTGGAGTTCGAGAACGACATCATCGGCAACGCCATCCCGCCCGAGTACATCGCCGCGTGCGAGAAGGGCGTGCGGGACGCGATCCAGAAGGGCTGGCTCATCGGCCACCCGGTGCAGCGCATTCGCGTGGTGATCAACGACGGCCAGACGCACTCGGTGGACTCGAGCGAGCTGGCCTTCCGCACTGCCATGGTGCAGGCCATCCGCCAGTCGTTCCTGAAGGCGCAGCCCTGCATCCTGGAGCCGGTCATGTCGGTGGAGGTGGAGGTGCCCAACGAGTTCCAGGGCACGGCCATCGCCGAGGTGAACCGCCGCCGCGGCCTCATCAACAGCAGCGACGCCGACGACATGCACACGGTGGTGCGCTGCGACGTGCCGCTGCAGAACATGTTCGGCTTCTCCACGGACCTGCGCTCCTCCACGCAGGGCAAGGGCGAGTTCACCATGGAGTACCGGAACCACGGCGTGGTGATGCGCGACATGCAGGAGAAGCTGGTGAGCGAGTACGAGAAGGCGCAGGCCGCCAAGCACAAGTAGGCGGCCATGCGCGCAGGAGGCGGGCGAGCAGCGTGCGGAGG
This sequence comes from Nothophytophthora sp. Chile5, assembly GCA_001712635.2. Lineage (NCBI taxonomy): Eukaryota > Oomycota > Peronosporomycetes > Peronosporales > Peronosporaceae > Nothophytophthora > Nothophytophthora sp. Chile5. The sequence goes on from MBAC02005365.1 coordinate 1,406, forward strand.
AAGCGACGGCGTGGCCATTAGATAGACGACAGCTCGACAAACCCGCAGCAACAGAAGCAAAGAGCGAATAAAAACAGACACCGCACTGCAACACACCGCGCCATCGATGAGCGAGCGCGCTGTGGAGCTCCCCCGCGGCGCCATCCTGCTGCGCTTCCTGCTCTCCAGCTCTCCACGCAGCCCCCACTCCCGCTGCTCTGCTCGGCGCCCCGTGCTCTGGCGGTCCGGCGGTCCTTCGGCGCATGTCGCTAACGTTTAGCGCATTTCGCCAGCCAGTTTTCATTCAACTTCGCGTGGTATTCATTCTTACAGTGTATCAATAGGTGGAAAATAGCGACGCAGGTATCGTCACTCACATTGGTTTTACCAGGGTATATGATTTTGCAGGATCTACCGACACATCCATCACCCACCAAACAAAGCGACTGCGACCCAAGCAGAAAAGAAAGTGCCGCCAAATGGCCATTGCCGACGCCAGCACCGAGGACGACGGCCGCCGTCGCGGCGCCTCTGCAGCCGAGGCGGCCTTCGCTGGCGCTGTGGCTGGAGGTGCAGTCCCCCTCCAGCCTGCGCCGCTCTCCGATCCCGCCCTGATTGCGTGCTAACGCCAGATCTCCTATCGTGTTGCTTGCCTTGTAGGTGCAACGCGTTTGGTGGCTGCGCCTTTAGGTACTGGCTGTTGGTTGCTCGTTCTCTATGCAGTTGGCATGCATCTCGCGTGCTTAGCAGTCCTGGCGATGGTGTCTGGTTGCTCCGTAGATCTCCTCAAGATCCGCTTCCAAGTGCAGCCAGCGCCCATCTCGAGCGGCCACGCGGGGGCCAAGTACGTGGGCGTCTGGCAGGCGGTGCGCAGCATCTACGCGGAGGAAGGACTGCGCAGCTTCTGGCGGGGAAATCTGGCGGCGTCGGGGCTCTGGGTGGGCTACTCGGCGCTGCAATTCGCGAGCTATCGAGCGCTGACGGCTTGCTGGGAGGCGGACGTGGACAGCGGAGACGCGGCGGCGGTGACTGTTCCAGCGGCCGTGGTGAGCGCCACCAATGGCGCGATGGCGGGCATGGCGGCCACGGTGGTCACGTACCCGTTGGACCTCTTCCGCACGGCGTTCGCGAGTCAGGGCATGCCCAAGCGCTTCCCGACCATGCGCAGTTTGGCGGAGCACATGTGGGCCACGCAAGGCCCGCGTGGGTTTTACAGCGGGTTGGGCGCCACGCTCTTCCAGATCGCTCCGTACATGGGCTTGAGCTTCGGCATCTATTCGACGCTGAGTGCGATAGCGGAGAGTCGTCGCAAGGAGCAGCAGAAGGGCGAGACGCAGGACGCACAGGCCTGGATCTCGCTGTCGACCGCGCTTTCTTATGTTGGGAGCGGCGCCGTGGCCGGATTGGTGTCCAAGCTGGCTGTGTACCCTCTGGACACGGTCAAGAAGCGGATGCAGATGCGCCACGTGCCTCGCTGCGAGACTTACGGCGTCATCCCGACCTATCCGTCGGCCTGGGCCTGCTTCCGCGACGTGTTGCGGCACGAAGGCGTGCGTGGCCTCTACAAGGGCACGGCGCCCAGTCTGCTCAAGTCTGTGGTGTCGCACAGCGCCACGTTCGCCACGTATGAGCTCACGCTGGAAGTGCTGCGGCACGTGTCGATGAGCGAGGACCACGAGGAGTGGGAGGAATGGGAGGCGCTTTGAGTCGCCAGCAAGACGCCAGGCGGGAGGGTATTTATCACGCAGATCGAGGGACAGACAGCGAGCAAAGCTGAGCGTCGGGAACTTCCAGGAACTGCATACTGCGCACAGCAAAGCGAGCGTTTAGCAATGGAGAAGGCGTGCAGACGGCACGGAGACGCAGGCGAAGGGAGTCTAGCACGTGGTCGCATTTGTTAAATAGAGCAAGCAGTGAAACAAAAAGAAGCGCACCCGAACTGGGGAAATGGCAAGAAAGAAGGAGGTCAAGACGTGGACATGGCTGAGGAAGACGGCGACACCGGCGGCGCCACGGCGGTCGAGGACGTGGCGGACGGCGCGAGCTGCGGCCTCTGCTGGTGCTGGTAGAATTCCTCCAGGAAATGCAGACGCTGGGCGTCGTTCACCAGGCGCTCCATCGACATCTAAAGGCATCAACAGCGCACAAGAACCTCATATCAGTGACACGCGTGCGGTCTGCGAACTCGGAGACCGAGGGACTTACGGTCTTGACGTCGTCGATCACGAAGCGCCGGATGGCTTCCGTGTCGCTCAGGTTAAACACCGCCGTCGTCGCTGGAGTCCGGGCCACTGTCGTGCCACCTGCTGCTGCTGCAGTGGCCCTTGCGCTGCGATTGCTACTGCTACTATTGCGGCCGAGACTGCTTCGGTTGCTGTCGAGAGAGTTTTTCCGGGACAGCGAGTTCCGAGGCGAGTCTGTCCGACTGGTGCTGCTGCTCACGGAGCCCGAGCGCTTGCGGTGGTGCTCGACTCCCTGGATATTCCGTGCCACGAAATCCGTGGACGTCGACCGCTTGCGCAGCCCGCTGGGGTCCTGAGCACCTGCGGACGTCGTGGTTACTGCCACCGGCTTGTGTTGGTGGTGCCACTGGTGGTTCTGACTACTGGATGGACCCAAAGCAGTGCTATCGCTGGAGATACAGGCATGGGTCGAGGACGTGCGCTGCATCTTGTGCCGACTGGCAGGTCGGAGACGCTCAGACTCGCCGCTGGAAGTCGTGAAGCGAGTGGACGCCGGCAGCGAACGACTGAAGGTCGCACGCTGCTCCTGCTCCTGCTCCTGCTCCTGTGCTTGCGCCTGTTGCTGCTGCTCAAAGCGGCGCCTGGACTCCGCGGCAGTCGCGTCGTTGTTGTGCTGGAACACGAGTTCCAGCTGGTTCACTCGATCCTGCAGCGCGTCCTTCCAGTTCTCCTCTTCGTCGTCGTCGTCTGCCCACTCCTCCATTGATCTGCGTTCCTGTTTTCCCATAATATACGCGCACACCACACGGATACGCAAGCGAATGGCGTCACTTCACCCGTCCCCCCAACGCATAGCAAGCTCGAGATGTATAGCACAGCAAGCAACCTACAGCAAAGTGCAGGCCAGGCAGCGCGTTGTTGTCCGACTCGTTGGCCAGCGGCGGGTCGTCACTCCACATGGCCTCATCCTCCTCGTCCTCGTCCATCGCCGCGGCAGCAGCCGCGCCTGTATCCGCTGGCATCGACGCGGAGTTGCCGCTCTGCTCCAGTTCCAGCTCGTCACTGCCCTTGTGCAGTCCGAACGCGTCCTCGTCCTGTTGCGGCGGTTGGTCACCGAAAATGGAGCGGAAGGTGCGGCCGGCGCCGACGTCTCCTGGCATCTCAGCAGCGGCGCTCATCTAGCGAGCAACGCGGCGAGCGGCAAGCAGTTCGAAGGTTGCTGGTGATCTGTGGGGGATGGGGTGGTCGTGTCTCTTTCGCTCGGTTTGGGGAGTGAGTAAGACGGTGGGGAAGCGCAAACAGACAGGAGGGACAAGAGAAGGCGCCGGTCTAGAAGCGCAGCATGCCTGTCGAGCCCTCGGTCTGTCTCTTGAGCTGGCGTCCGGTGCGCGCGCAGAGGCAATCGCGCTTCTTCCTTGGATGCTTTGGTGGAAATGACGCAACGGCCCTCACCCCCTCTGGTTTGCGTGCTTTTCAAAATAACCAACGCGTGTGGTGAAAATAACCAACGGCGGTTGAGGAGGGAGGGCGGACTGTGGAGGGGGATGGGAACCAAAAAGACGCCGGTTGGTTATTTTCCACGACGCAACACCAGAGGGTGTGAAACCTGACGATAAGGACAATTCTGACTCATTCTGGAACGACGTCTTTTATCTATTTCATATTACAGGTTCATGCTGTATCTCAGGTGTCCGAGTAACTTACTCAGAATAGTGCATCCCCCAGTGGAATGAAGAGTGTTTGCCGAACAGTCTATTTGACAGGTCGCTGTTCAGCCGAGCAGAAACGGCCGGAGCAAACTTTCATCAGATTTTTACTCGTCTACATGCAGCTATCATTGCCGATGGCGTCATTGCCATTCCTCCCCCCCGCGTGCGTCGTTTACCTGGAGTTTCTCTCTGTTCTCATATTCTTTTGGCCTGGCGCAAGAAGACGAGCCGTGCGAAAACGAGCGAAAGCGGCAACCAGTTCTTGTGGCAACGGCAGCCCCACCGCGAACGTTGATGCGCATATTGCAACCGCCCGACAAGCCCCGATAATATTTGGTGTGTCGCGTCATGGACGGAGTGATATCAAGCGATTCAAACGAGCACTGGCCACCGAGGAGAGTCTAGAGACTTCGCTTGGTGGTCAGAAGTCGCTGCCCACGACATCCGCCACCGAAGCGAGTAGTCATGGCATAAATGAGATGTTGCTCTGGAATAAGAATCACGTTACGACGACATGACATTGTGGCTTAGACAACCGAGCATACTGGCTAGTGTGGTGTAGCAGCGGCGAGCCTGGTGGTGACTGGGGTGAGATCTTAATCGTGCCCTCGATCGAGTTTACTCACAAAGCAACGACAGGTTGAACGGAGCGATACGGAGGAATCACTTCAGTTTGGGTTTTATCTCATGAGATAATGTCAGCACCATCTGCCTGAGAACACTTGGACATCAAGACCATTGCCGCCGGCCTTCAAGCATTTGCACGCAGCATTTGTTGAACATTTCACGTACCATTTCAAGCGAGAAGCCTGAACACTTGCAGCAATGAGCCGATCACAAAGGAAGCGCATCGCAATAGCCTCATGATTCAGAGACTGATGCCATGTCATTCGTGTTGCTGCGTCGTAAAGTGGCAACGCGGAAGCCGCTGCCGTTGAAGTTGCACATCGGAATCAGTCATGCATGTCACTATGTCGAGGGATCTTTCCCATTTATACGTGGACCACGTCGCATCTGAGGTTTGGCGAAATGTATCACATTCGAGAGGGTTGACTATTTTTGGGAGGCGCCCTCGCTATAACCAAAAGCTGCCAAAGATCGAAGTCCGCACGAGGAGCCGCACTTGGCGCGTGCAACCGCTCGCCTCCCTGAACGGCCGGCCGCCGCCGATCGCTGCATCTATCACTCCGCTTCCAAACGCTTCTACGCTCCCAGCCCCGCACTCCGTCCCCCACTCGCTCCACCGCAGTACGAGACGCAAAGAGACCATGGCCCGCCAGAGATACACGCCCGACGACGTCCTCGAGCTGGAGGCGCCCACGGATTGTGCGTAGTGCTGTCTGTCTGTGAGCTCGTAGAGTTTTACGTAAGGTGAAACAACTCATGTGTGAATGCGTGTGTTTGTATGGCAGCGTTCCTCTGTCCGCTGAGCGCCAACACGTACGGCATCGAGTTCCTGCACTTCGCCATCTCGGACTACGAGTCCAAGCGCAAGATCTTCGAGATTGGCAAGGACCGGCCGGGGAAGGCCGTGCCGAAAGTGGATCTCACGCAAGCGCGTGGCGAAGGCGCGTACCGCACGATCCGCTACGAGTTCTCGGAGGACGTGCTGCGCTTGCCGTCCATCGCCACGGCGCTCGAGTTCTCGGTGGGCTCGCAGGAGGTGCACAACCTGCGCATGATCGAGCGCCACTACTTCCGCGACGAGATCGTCAAGAGCTACGACTTCAACTTCGGCTTCTGCATCCCGTCCAGCGTGAACACGTGGGAGGCCATCTACGCCATGCCTCCCCTGGACGACGAGCTCATCAGCGACATGGTGGCGCAGCCATACGCCACGGTGTCCGACAGCTTCTACTTCGTGGGCGACGAGCTCATCATGCACAACAAGGCTGAGTACAAGTACATCCCCGAGGACAGCGCACAGGCCAAGAAGTCGTACTACAACAGTGACGACGAGGAGGACGCCAAGAGCGGCGCTAAGGGCGGCGCCAACCGCGCGGACGACAAGAGCACGGGCGCCAAGAGCGCCAACGGAGGAGCCGCCAAGTGGTCGAAGGAGGACGATTACGACTAAATTATGCCTGCTGCAAGCCTCACACTCCGTCGACCTCATCGCCAGACTGAGTTCCAATGTGACTGCCTGCCTTATCGACATGAATGAATATAAAAAGAAGAAATGAACAGCACTGAGAAGAAGCAAAGGCCACGAACTCACAGCCAGGATCCGCACGTAAATGCGCGCGTCGTAGAAACCTACCACATGGATACCAGTGGCAAGCAGCGTGCCGACCGTCAAGACGCACCAACCGAATCTAAAAGCGAACGACCAACACGCATCGTTCACGTGGGGTGGCCGCGTTCGTCTCCTGCATCTGGCAATGGATCATGTGTCCGTTGTAGCAAATTGTTTGCAGTAGATTTGCTGTATGGTACCCTAAAGTGGAAACAGATCTGCCTTATTTCGTAAAATCTGACAGCCAAATATACCTTAATTTGGCAAATGATCCTGTTCCCGCCAAAATGGTCATTCCAGATAATCTGCTAGTCGGTGCTGGCAACATGAAGCGCGGGGCGAACGCGATGGACGGAGACAAGGAACGAAGCGGCTGTAGCAGTGGGAACCGCGGCGACAGGAGGTCTGATCAGGACCGCAAGCGTCCGCGTCATGCCGATGGGGGCCGCTCGCGCTACGGTCCGCTCACAGGGACGGCTCCGGCGAGCGTGGCGGCTGTCAGCTCAGCCAGCAAGAGCGTGGCGCCTGCTGGTCCCAACGGGAGCGCGACGGTGCGACTTCTGGCGGACGAAAAGGAGACGGACCCGCACCGGCTGGCGCAGCGGCAGAAGCAGATCGACTACGGCAAGAACACGCTGGGCTACGACCGGTACTGCGCGCAGGTGCCCAGGTAAGCTCAGGCAGGCGTTCGACTCGGAAATGGATGGGGGCAAGCGTTTGTCTGATGAAGTGTGTGTTTGTATGTGTCTGGTGGCTTGCTGTGTGCTCTTAAGGCACCAGCGACGGCCAGGGAAGCACCCCATGACGCCTGATAAGACCGCGCGCATTGGCAAGAAAGTGTTCGATGGCCGCGTGCGTCAGTGGCGCCAAGCGCTGCACACCTACGATCCGCCTGAGTTGGTGCAGGCGAATGAGACCCCGGCACCAACTGTGGTTGCAGCTGACAGGGCAAGTGCAACCTCGTCTAAGCAGGAGGCGTCGTCGTCTGCGCAGGAAAATGCGAGCTCTGGTTCAGGAGCGTCTGCTCCCCCAGCAGGCCAAACCATGAAGCCAGATAGTGCACCAGCGCCTGAAATCGCTCCAGACTCGGCGGCTGCCCGTGCCGAGACTCTTCCGACGCGCTCCATTTACGAGAACTTTGAAGAGGGCGAGTTTGACCAAGAAGACTCGGACGATGACGATCTCCTATAAGGCGATAGGTACGATGACGACGAGACATAAGAATGCAAGCAAGCAGGACTCGTAGCATCCGAACGCAGTCTGTTGTACGCGCAAGTGCCCTGCTTCGACCGGCAGCAAGATGGCTCCTCAATTAAGCTCGAGAGGCGAGGAATTGCCGCCGCAAGGCGAGCGCCTCGAGGAACAAGTCCATGTCCAAGCTGTCCACGTTGCGGCCGACACGTGCCACCAGCTGCACTTCCGTCCGTCCGTCCTGTATACAGCGAAAGACACAGCCGTCAGCATCACGCTCTATCAACGCATTTCTGTCAGTGGGTCACATCGAAACCATCACCAAGCTGTCACTCCACCTTGGTCGTCTGGTGCGTCTCGCCCAAGAACTGGAACATGGATCCGATCCGCAGTTGCAGATTGCCCAGCGCCAGCATGTGGGTCTCCACTGCCATGGAAGCGCCTTGGAACGACACCTGCGCCACCTTCCGCTGCGCGTCGTACGCATCCAGTCTGCCGAATTCCAACAGTGCTACAGTAAATAACAGCCGCCGTGCGCCTTGCGAGAAACCCACGCGATGAGCGCCGAAAACTGCAGGTGGGTGGCTGTCGCAGCCGCTTGTACCTTCCAGTGATCCGCACGGAGCGATTCTGCAGCTGTGGGTCGGCCAGCACCTCCGCGATCTGGCAGATCTCGCAGCAGCCCGGCGGCGCCAACACCGTCGCCATCTTCATCTTTCAGGTGTCAACGCTGTTATCAAATGTCGTCCGAACGAAGTGCAACATTCCCACGACTGTTGTCGGAATGTTGTGCCAAGTTCTGCTTTGACAAAATGTTACGCGAAGGTGACTTAGTGGTGGGCTCCACTCAATCAAGTTGGCTCGGAAGGTCACACACACACCACCAACGCCCAAAGCGAACACGGCAACGACAGCGATGACGACGGTGGCGGCGCAGCAGCCGAAGGCCAGCAGCAGCAGCGCGGGCGCGACGAACGCGAAGGGCGCGGCCCCGCGCGGACGCCCTGTGAGCGGGCGCGTGTGGAAGAAGGTGCAGAAGACGCGGTTCTCGTCGCAAGGCTTCAAAGGCACTAAGGTGCTGAGCACGACGTGGGAGGAGAAGCTGCTGAAGCGCTCCAAGCTCAAGGAGCTCAAGGAGCTGCAGGCGGAGATCAAGGCGCGGCACCAGGCCGAGCGCGACGCCAAGCGCCAGGCACGCGAGGACAAGGAGAAGCGCCGGAAGGAGAACGAGCTCAAGTCGGCGGCCGTCCAAGTGGTGCGTTGGCTAAGACTGCTGCTTGCTTGGTGATTGGGCTTGACTGGCTCGTTGAGAAGGAGTTTCTCATGCGGTATGTGTTCCCTGCTGTGTGCTTTTTTGTTGTTAGATTTCGCGCACGCACCGGCTGAAGACCATGAGCAAGAAGCAGCTGCGCAACATCAAGAAGACGATCGTGAACAAGCAGGGCGTGGTCGAGTACGTGCCTGTCTACTCCAAGTAGACTGGCAGCCCTTCGTTCTTGGCTCTGATCAGGAGAGGGCACCAGGCTCGCCAGCAAAACCAGTGGAGTTGCACGACGGTGCGCGTTGACGGGAGCGCTGGAGCACGAGGACGGAGGGAGCAGGTGGCCTCAAGCCTGGCATTTTGTACTGAAAGTTATATACAAATATTTTGCTCTGGTCTCGGTGTTTGATGTTTGACTCGAGTGCAAGGACGTTTCGAGAGGGCTACACAGCTTCTCGACGTCGTTGCTCAACGGTGGAACTCAGGAGCCATCGCCCCATCTCCTCATGCCCTCGTGCCTTTGCGGTGGCGGCCAATTCCAATCGAGAGCGTGAGTTGCTGGCCACCATGTCGTTGGCGTACAGGAACTGGAGCACTTCCAGGCGACCGTGCCACACGGCATTCTCCACGGGGGGACCCTCCGCGATCTGCCGCGCTTGGCGGGCGCGATCTCTCCTCGATCTCATCACGCTGGCCAGGTCCGGAAACAGCGCAACGTCACGGCGCATAGCAATAGCGTCTCTATGTGAAACCGGCAGGTCAGACTCGGAACTCGATTGTGCGTCGACTGGGCAATACTTTGCCAGCGCCTTGACGACCTCGAGATGACCCCAGCGCACAGCGGAAGCGAAAGCTCGACGTCGATCGCCAACTGTCACGTTGTCATCCAACCATCGCACGACGTTTGCGTGGCCGTTCACAGCGGCGCAGTGTAGCGCCGAGCCTGTACAACCCTCATGTCGATTGGCGTGCAACCACTGCAGCATCCCCAGATGACCGTTCATGGCCGCGCCGTCCATGGCCCCCGTCGTGCATCCTTCCGTTCGATTGGCATGCAGCCACTGAACTATCTCCAAACTGCCCTGGCGTGCGGCGTTGTCCATAGCGTACGGCGTGCACCCTTCGGCTCGGTTTCTGTGCAGCCACTCTACCATGGGCAGATCCAGCGCCTCGGCGGCGCAGTCCATCACGTGCGGAGACCCTGAAGCTGTCGAGTGTTCATGCAGCCAGCGCACAACATCGAAGTGGCCTTCGATGGCCGCCACCACCATCATCTTGGTCGACCAGCGGAAGGGCACGAGCTCTTCGTGGCTTCGCGCCCATTGCAAGACAGGGAGGTGGCCGTGTCGACAGGCACGCACGATGGCGTCCGTGACGTCGCCTCCGTCCGTCGAATAGTGCGTTACGAGCCACTGAAAGACCGACAAGTGGCCTCCCTGTGCTGCCTCAGTAGCAGCAGCTATGAAAGTGGCACGACGAGCCATTTGCGTCGTCGGAGGGAGCGCGGAAGCGGCACGGAGCTGCTCGTGGGCAGCGACTCGCCGAACCAGCGCCAATTTGCCGGTAGCACTCGCGTCCTCCAACGTCCAGAGAGAAGAGAAGTCGAGCAAAGAGCTGATGTCATCCACGATCTGCGGGATGGCCAGCAGCGCCGGGAATGCGGCGTGTACGGCGGCCGAGACACCCGGCAGCGCATCCAAGTCCGTCGTCGTTGCCATCATTGTGCTTCTTCTCGTTTGGGTTCTTCCGATTTCTTCAAGCGCTGACATGTTTCATCCAATCAGAAGGCCGAATGGGGATTTGAGGGGTGGGAGAAATATCAACCAATTATCAATCGATATTCGGCTGGATAAGGGATATTTTTTTACGAATAAGATGTCGCTCTCGAGTGTAGCCATTATCCAGCGACCGACTTGGGATGCCTGTGCCTGCTTTGCTGCACAGGTCGGTGCTTCGCCCCAGTCGACGGGAAGTTGCGTATTGCCCGAGGTGTCGGGCCATGACAGGCATCCGTCTGCTAAGCGGTGGTACTTCGTATCGAGAGGCGTATGCATGTACATGTAAAAGGGCTAGTTGGATTCAGCTGAAGCAAAGGTGACCTGCTGCGCATCTACAGTTCAACGGCAAAGCTTATCACAATTGCCAGTCGAAGTCGTTTCTCCTTTATCCGGTGTCATTCGCAGATATGAACGTAAGGCTCCAACACCCCGTTACACTTTGGCTTGGAGCACTCAAGCCGGGGCCGTTGCATTCAACAGTCAGGGGTCGCCATGGGTGCACTCGCCTCCCCAACTGACCACACACCCACCGGCATCCTGCCCAACCCAACTCGCCCATGCTGGCTGCTTCGTCGCACATTGCAGAAGTAGCTAAAAATCATTCCGTGTCCAACGTCTCGGCCATTTCATTCTCGAAAGTTGAGAGGCGCGAGGAAGACAAGCAATTGAGCCTTATGGGGAATGTCAATGTGGGTCTGGCTCTGCTGGGTGCCGTCACGACTGGCAGCTTCCAAGAGTTCGAGCGAGCGCTTGCCCGCGGTGCTGATGTCGATGCGGCGGATGCTCGAGATGGATGCACGCCCTTGCAGCTCGCGGCTCGAGATGGAAACGTCAAGATGGTGCGCTTTTTATTGAAGAATGGCGCGGCGGTAGACGTGCGGAACAGCTACGGAGCGACGCCTCTCCATTTCGCAGCGTCGTGGGGACAGCACAGGGCGGTTCGCGTGCTCTTGATCCATGGGGCGGGCGTGAACACGCCCGACGGGTCTGGTAAGACGCCTATCATACGAGCGGCCGCCAACGGATATGTCAAGGTGGTGAAGCTCCTCCTCAAGCACGGCGCCGATGCTTCAATCAGAGACGCTTTTGGGTGGAGCGCTGAGCGGCTCGCCGCCTCGGCGGGCTACTACCGGATCGTTGCACTTCTCCGACTTCATTCAAGCAGAAATGCGACGGAAATACCGCATCGAGCGTGTCACTCACGGCAGGGAGCGGTCGCAGGTAGCTCTTTCTCTCGCAACTTGGCAAGCAAAGCTCAAGACGCTACCCAGACACCCTTCCCGACTGCTGTCGTAAAGCAGCCGACCTCCCCACGCGAACAGAAGTCCCTTCGGCCGCTCCGCCTTCGCCCCGCCCTCCCATTGCAATGAAGGACCTCCCCACACGGCAACCGGCGCAGACACGGTGGATCAGCGTCTCGAACTTGGTGGGCAAGCCAGCTTCCCAGATCCCGTGACTGGAGAGGTCGGAGTAGTCGCGGCGACGGGTTCGGTGGCATTTTCGCCATGTGCAACCTGTATTGTAGCATATGCTTCTTATATTGCATACTTATTCAATCTATCTGTAGAGCATTGTTCATCCTTTTGTCGACCTACCAAACGGCATCCGTCGGTTTTCTCCCAAGATATCAGCAGCTTCGGACGGCCGAGACGACGCTTCCAATCCTCGCAAGGCAAGTGGACGCGACCGCTCCCGCAGCAGACCACGCGTAGCCATGGGGAACGCCGGAGCCAAGGGCGCCAAAGGCGGCAGCAAGGACGAGTTCACCTTCGAGGACGACGGTGCGTCTCCTCTCGTCTTGTGTGTGTGTCTCCTATCGGAGCCGAAGCGCTGACGTCGGCGTTTGACAGATGAGGCGTTCACCGAAGCTCTGCGAGTGAATCTGCAGCGTCTGATCGTGTACGCGCGGTCGGCGGACACGACGCTGCAGCGTGAAGTGGCCGAGAAACTGGCCAACGAGGCCGTGAAGCGTGCGTCCTGCTTGCTGGTGACGTGGCGGCAGGCGTCGGCTCGCCTTCGGGACTAACAGGCAGCTGGACTGGGCTGTGTGGTGACTGTAGCGGACCGCCAGGTGCAGATCGTGGAGCTGGACGGGCTGCAGTTGCTGCTGCCACTCACCAAGTCCAAGGACACGGAGGTGCAGCGCCTCGCGGCGCACGCGCTCGCCAACCTCTCGGTCAACTGTACGCTCTCGCCTCTCCACAGTCGAATGATGTGGCTTGCTGCTGATCTGATGAAATGGTCGCGTGCCGCTGCTGTGACGCGTTGCCGCAGCCGAGAACCAGTCCAAGATGGCGACGGAGGGCGGCATCGACATGCTCATCGACCTGCTGGGCAGCTCCAACGAGCACGTGCAGCGGCAGGCCGCCAAGGCGCTCGCCAACCTTGGCGTCAACGGTACCGATCTCTCTAGGCGGATCCCTAGCTTCTCTCCGAAGCTGCGAGTCTGATGGTATGTGGCTGCTTCCTGCGCAGTGGACAACAAGGAGCGGATCGCCAAGGCCGGCGGCATCAAGCCGCTCATCAACCTGGCCAGCTCCCGCCAGATAGGCGTCGCCGTGGAGGCCATCGCGGCGCTCGCGAACCTGGCTGTCAACGGTACGACATCCATTCGCTGCTGGCTCTCATGGCTGCTGGAGTGGACACTGACTGGCTGTGGGTCTGCGCTGCAGATGCGAACGAGGTGGAGATCGCCCGCGAAGGAGGCTTGAAGCCCATCATCGACGGCGCCCACTCCGAGTCGGTGGAGCTGCAGTCGCAGGTGGCGCGAGCGCTCCGCAACCTGTCCGTCAACCGTACGTCAAAGCCTAGGACGTCCGCGTCACTGGCTGCTGCGGGAACTAACTCGCTGGTGTATTCGCTGGGTGTTACGCTGCTTCCTTGGGCTCTGGCTGGCGACGGCAGCGGAGAACAAGCAGGCGATCGTGGAACTGGGCGGCGTGGAGGCGCTGCAGTCCCTCGTGCGCTCCACCAACGACCGGATATGCCAGCAGGCCACGCGGGCGCTCGTCAACCTGGGCGTCAACGTCGTCGACTGACGAGTCCAGACGACGCCCCGACCTCGCCTCCGCCTGGAGAGCCCCGCCGTGCCAGCGCCAGCTATGTAAACGCAAAACAAGCAAACAGCAGCCAACCACCCGCTCCTCACGCAGCCACCAAGAAGGAAAAATACAAGGCACGCCACCATCCACACTCTCTTCTTGTCGTCTGGAGCCGCCACTCTCCCCGCCATGTACTGAGTTGAGGAATGCTCCTTCTTTCCATCGCGACTCGACGGCAAAATGCAGTGGAGGAAGTACCTCATCGCCGCCGCATGGCCGGAACGAGGTCCTCCTCTCTACACTTGCCGTCGCTTGGCTCGCTCTTCTGTCCGCTTGCTGGCGAGCCACGAGCCGGCGCCTGGGACGCCGGCCGCTGGACCTTGCGGCATCATGGTGCGGCGCTGCATTTCCGTGCCAATCTGTGCACCGACGCGTTGTGAGTGTCCACCGGAAGCATAAAGGGGGGACAGGAAGCGAGCGCAACCCTCCTTCCGTAGCGTACGTACCTCGTAGAAGGACGACATCATGAGCGCCTGCTCGCGCGAGTACGAGGCGCGCACCTCCTTCATCTTCTTCTCTAAAAAATCCACGCGTTCCTGCTTCTCGCTGATCTGGTTGCGGTGTGAGCTCACGGCCACCATGTACTTGGTCTGCACCGCGTGGAGCGTCTTCTTCGTGTAGTTCTCCAGCTTCGTGCGCTGCTCCGAGAGCTCGTTGATCACCGACTCCTTCTCCTTCAGGCGCTTCGTCAGTTCGGTCACCGTCACGCGCATCGAGTCCGCCGCTTCCGCCTCGCCCTTCTGTTAGTCGCATCGGCAGCATCAAAACCCACGTACACCCCCAACAACACCGTCTGTGAGTCCTCCTCCTATCTCCCAGGCCCCTAACATTCAACGCAGTTCGCCCACGTACCAGCTTCTCCAGCTTGCCCTCATAGTCCGCGATCTGTGTCGTCGACAGCGCGTTGTTGCTGCTCGTCACCAAGGCCGCGCCAGGAGTAGGCGCCGACTGCATGACCCCAACAGGAACCATCGCCCCGCCCGCCTCGAGCGTCGCCGGCGACACGAACCCGGCCGTCCCCACTGCCGATCCGACCGTACCGCTGACGCCCACGTCGCTCGACACCTGCATGGGCTGCGGACCGTCGGACACATTCTGCCATTCCTGCTGCTGCAGTTGGTGAGGCTGCTGCTGGTTCTGGATGCGGGCGTTGCGCAAGTCTTCCGCCAGCTGGTCGTTCTGCTTCTGCAGCTGAAAGAGCGCCACCTGCAGGGACTCCTTGGCCTTGACCGCCATGTCCAAGTCGTTCGTCAGCTGCGCTTGGCCCGCGTCGGCGTTGCCGCTCTTCAGCTCGGCATTCTCGCGCTCCAGCCGCGCCACCCGCTCCCTCATCCCGCTGACGGCATCGCGGCCGAGAAGCACGTCGGCGCTCAAGCTCCCACCGCTAACCGAGCTGCTTTCCCCAGCCGACATGCCGTCCTCGTTGCCATCGCGGTACTGCATGCTCGCGATCTGCGAGCGGAGCTCCTCCACCTGCGATTCCAGGAACTCCTTGCCGCCGAGCGCACTGTCCAGCTCCTCCTGTAGCCTCCGGATCTTCTGCTCCTTCACGCGGAGACTAGAGCCGGCCTCGACGTTGGCCGTCTCGAGTTCCACCACCTGGTTCTTGTACTTCTCCACCAGCGCCTTGAGCGTGGGCATGGTCTTGATGGTGCTCTCCAGGTCCAGCACCTTGTCCAGGTACTGCGCGTTGTAGCTCTCCAGCTCACGAACCTGGACGCGCAGCGAGTTCATCTCCTCCAGCTTCTTCTTGTACTTGGTCACGCTCGCCTCCAGCTTGTTCAGCGTCCCCAGCTTGGAGCGCGAGATGTCCAGCTCGTCGGCCTGGCGTCGCACCTCGTTCTC
>MBAC02005368.1:0-51286 GCA_001712635.2 Nothophytophthora sp. Chile5
CCGGCGCCGCCCATGTTCTTCGCGATGATCTCCGTGCCGGCGGCACCAAAGCCCACCTGCAGCAGCCGCCCGATCTTGCCCAGCGTGTTTTCGAGCATCTTGGTCTCGTAGTCTGCGTCACCTTTTGCTTCGTCTTCGTAGATCTCGCGCTCGGTCTCCGTTGCACCCAGCGGGTTCTCCGCGAGCTGCGTCACGAGGCGCATCATTCGCTCGATGGGGCCAATCACCATCGTCTCCGCGTCCTTCGTCAGCACGAAGATGGACACTCCGAAGCAGATCATCACCACGATCGTCTTGATGATGTTCAAATTCGCCGCGCTCTTCGTGTAGGACGAGATGTCGAACGTCACGAGTGAGTGGCAGATACTCGTCGGGGTGTCCGAGCCACAATCGAGGCACTTGTCATCCACGTAGCAGCCCAGGTTGTCCACGGTCGTGATCTCCGTAGAGCGATATGTCGCATTCGGGTCATCCACCAAGTATCCAGCGCCAGACCAGCCTGTTTTCGGGTTCTTGTTCAGCGTGTAGGCCGACCCAAAGAGCCAATCCGATTCGTCGCTGTCCAGCGGCTGGAACTTGAGCTCGTTCATCCACGTGATCACGTCCGCGTTGCTGATGTTCGTGAGCTGCATCTGCACGATGAGGCCATTGGAGTCTCGCACGTACTCTTTCACGAGGCTCTTGAAGTGGTCCATCGAAATGTCCCCCGACTGGTTGTAGTCCTGCGTGTAGCGATGCAACCGCTCGAACTGGGACGTCTGGAAGTCGTCCTGCGTCAGGTCCACAGTGCCGTCGATGATTGGCGAGATAATGATGATGAGCAGCACCAGCACAATCAGCAGGCGCGTCGTCTTCTCCGTGAGCACCTTGCCGATCTTGGACGGCTCCGAGATCTGCATGGTCTTGGCATCCGCGCTCTTGTTCTTCTTGATCACCCGCAGGATCCGCAGCATGCGGAACAGCCGCACGAGGCGCACGATTCGGCCGGCTTTCGTGCCAGCGCGCGACGCGCGGCCCGCCTTGAGTGCCGCTGCTTGGCTTGCGCTGTTGGTATCCGACGTCCCCACGACGTGCACCCAGATCCACTCGACGTCGGGAATCACAGACAGCGTGGAGATCAAATCCATGTAGAACGAGAAGCTCAGGCCGCGGTTGAAGTAGTTGGGTCGACTGTAGACATTGAGCACCAACTCAATGGAGAAGAAGATGAAGAGCGCGAACAAGATGTTGTACACCGACGTGTCCGCGCTTTTCGGGAAGAAGCTCACGCGGAAGTCGTCCCCGAAGAGCGCGAAGATGGTGCACATCGTCATAAAGGAGCTCACGTACTTGTGCTCCACAAGCGCGAGCACCTTCTGCTTCCGAGTGAGCGGCGGGGGAGGCACGACGTCCTCCGGCGCCACTTTGTTCATGCTTCGGGACGACGGGAAGTGCGACAACGTCACCGCCGTCTTCAGTACGTGATTGGGCCCGCCATTTTCGTTGGGGGCTCCCCGAGCAGAACCGTTGCCAATCTGCTTCAAGGGGGTCCCCTGCTGGCTGCTCGCGGAACTTGCCGGCATGTGAGGCCCCGCGCGCGCGTCCGTGGTGTCTATTTGTCCTTGGGCGTCTGCCAACTCCGTGACAAACGGCTGCTCTTCGTGCTGCTTCTTGCGATGTCGCAGCGCCACGTTTGTCGAGTGGGCTTCCCGTGCCGCTGTTCGTTGCTAGCGCCTCTCTGTACCGCAGACTCCACGGGCTTCAACGGATGGAGAAGAAGGTCGGAGAAGACGGGTGTTGGCGAGAGCGAGATGGCTTTACCGCCCTTTACCCATGCACTGGTCCGACCTCACTGCGTGATGACTGCTGACCTGTCGGCTGTTTCGGCGTCGTGTTGAGCGCTCGCTCTCCAGGACTGCAAGGGTCAGATTTCCCCCATTGCTCCACAAAACACGTCACACCAACATCTCGAATTAGAACTTTCAGCCCACCCTCCTGCACAATAGAGGTCGACTGCTGTGTCGCACCAAATCATGAAACTGATGCACAAAAGTGGCGTCTCTTGCCCACCTTGCTGCCTATTTCGGGGGACGACGCCAGGAACTGCACGGGGTTTGCTGGCCGCTTGGCTTGCCTCTCCGGTGAATGGTCTCGGCCTGCGCAGTTCAACAAGGGAGAAACGACCGCAAACAGCAAGAGCAAGGCACCCCAGCCACTCGAAATAGATGTACCCGTGCCGTCGGTCTGCTTCCAATTTTGGCTGGTTGCGTCTTCACCGTTTGGATGCCTCTCAAACGCTCATCACCTTGGAACTCGATTGGCCTCCAACCTGCAACGTGCTGCGAGCTTCTGTATATAGTTTATGCACCAAACCCACAATCACCCAGCGACTCGCCCTCCTCTTGTTGCTGCTGCCGTTCGCTTGTTTTCTTTCTGTTTTGCGCGATCGAGCGGATCTCTGAGTCTTCAGTCATCGTAGCGTTGCTTGGTCACTCGCACCGCCCGTCCATAAGCCCGAAAATGATACGGAGGCAGGGTATCTCAGCTGACTTGCCCGGGCGCCATCCCTCCTACTGCAACTTCAGCTTGATGAAAGCAAACAGGTAGCGCCAGAACTCTTTGGCCGCCACTTTATCCAAATGCCGCTTGTCAGGATGGATCTGCCGTATTCCAATGCACAGCACAAGCTCACAGAGGTCAGACAACGACCCCGCCAGTTCTATCGCACTCGCCAATACGGTAGTGGAGTGCAGCTCACCATGAGCACCTTGACATCCCACTGCTTGATCTCGTCATTCAGCTGGGACCCTTGATTGTAAATGTGCACCCCGCAAACTGAGCCAGAGACCACCACATCACAAATGAGCGAGACTCCTCCATACAGACAACCCAGCCCCCTGCATGCATTGTCAGCACTGTTTAACGGGTCTCACCCTTCTTGAAGACTTCGAGCGGGAACTTCCACTTCCAGCCTTTAAACTGCCACGCCTGTCCCGACGCAATGACGCCAACAACCGCGCGCCTAAACTCACATCGGATCGTAAAATCCACAAGGCATCAGTGCAAATCCCACCATCCCGTTTTCCCACAAGCAGGCAAAGCGAACGGTACCAGTCCTTGTCCCGGAATCGACTGACGGTATCCACCACTTTGAAGGTGTACGTATGGCCGTCTTCCTCATGCGAGATCATCATCGACTGCGCCTTGCGATGGCCTTCCGCCTTCTTCTGCATGTTCGAGACGTACACGCCATCCTCCAGGAAGTCCTTCGCATTGAGCATCGTGAACAGATCCGAGAACCCCGCGGGCACCACAATGATCGGCGTGCCTGCAGCATACAGACACACAACAGAAAGCAGTCACCATCACAAGCACAAGATCAGTTTCACGCCATTCCCCCTCGCTAATTGACTGGGTTGAAGAGAGCGGAACATACCCAGGAACCTCTCCTTGACGAGTCGATGGAGCGGCAGCTGCTCCTTCCGCGCGTTGGTGGGCGCGAGCAGAGACGACGCCTTGGACGCCTTCTCGATCTTCTCCTTGGTCTCCGCGTTCACGAGCTCCAGCGTCTTCAGCACGTTCTCGAACGTCGTCTTGTGCGCGTCCAGGATCGTCGTGCGGTTCCGAACCACGGCCTCTTTCTCGGTGATGCGCTTCATCACCGTATCGCCCGTGCCGCTGCCGTGATCTCCTCCGGCCGCGTGGCCCTCGCCACGTCGGGTCTCCTTCTCACGGTGGCGGTGTTCGCGTCCGCTTTCCTGCGCCAGCTTCCGCTTCTTGGCGGCGCGGTCCTCGCTCTCGGCCTCGCCTCTCGCCACCTTCTTCGTCGGCGTGCCCTTCCGCGCAGCAGCGTCCGCCCTCCGCTCACTCGAGGACACTGAGGGCCGCGAACTGGGCTTGGCGCCTTCGCTGTGGCCGGCGCTGTCCTTCCCAGCCGTGGGCTTGCCAGCGGCGTCCAGGATCTGCGCCGAGGTGTCGCTGTCGCCCTTGAGGTACGCGATGAGCTCCTTCTTATCCACCGTGGAGACCATGGTGGCCTTCTCGGAGCGGCACTTCATCACGTAGTCGCTGAACGTCAGCCCCGCGTACTTGTAGCACGTGAAAACCGCCAGCAGGTCGTAGCGTTTGTCCAGCTTCTTGGAGTGGTAGGCCGTGGGCGTGTGCTTCGCGAACCGGCGCAGCTCGGCGCCGCCCGCGTCGCGGAACACCAGGTCGTCGCCGTCCACCTCCACGCTCTTGCCGGCGATCACGTGCTGCCGCAACGCGCGCAGCGCCGCCATGGGCGCGTCGTCCCCCGCATCCGCCATGCTTGGTTTGGCTTGGTTTGGTTTGGCTTGGCTTGGCTTTGGGGGAGACTCACAAAGCCTCTGTCGAGATTATCCTCGTCATTAACGATAAGTACGAGTATAAGCATTTGTATTAGTACACAAAGGCATCGCTTTATCAAAATCAGATTTATCGTATCGTGGTCAAAAGAAAAGATGTGCGTTATGTTGTGACATCGCGATATAGAAAGGATCAAGAAAACAAATATCGTTGCGTTTAGGCAACAGCCAAACCAACAACACACTCGTTAGTTTCGGACGCTGCCGCGTTATTTTCGAGATTTATGCATGTCACCATCATGTGATTGGATAAAATCCGCCGTAGTTTCGACCAATGTCATTAGCGCTCGAAGTTTCAGCCTCAAATCTGCACGATGAGCGTGGATGTGACCGCGCGCTTCAGGCTGCTGGCGCCGTCGGCTCCGACGCCATCTGCGCGCGGGGCCCGCGGGCGTTCGAGTGCCTTTGACGTCGAGGCAGCTGAGTTGGTGCGCTCACATCCGTATAAGTGGCCGTTTCGACGGGAAAGAACTCACGGGTTGCTGTGCTATGACTTTTGGTTGCAGTTGAGCAACCTGGCGGAGATGGAGGGGCTGGTGCGCGAGATGCGGCCCAAGTACCTGCGTCCGAAGACGTTCATCCGCACTAAAGGCGTTCAGCTCAGTGAGCAGGACAAGGACGAGTTCGACGCGGTAAGTGAGCGATCAGGAAGTCGTTCGAAGCATGCAAAGAGGAGTGGTGGTAATCGATGTATGCTTGTTCCTGCTATTGGTGAATAGGACCTGGTGGAGCTCGTGAAGAACTGCAGCAACAAGATCGACGCGCTCAAGGCCGCAACGGACGCCCAGCGTAAGTGTCGGTGGTGCACGGAACGCCATTCTGCGGGTGTAGATGGCGGATATACTGACGCGTTGCGGTTCTTCACACGACGACCAATGGCTTTGCTCTGCTGCAGACGTCGTGACTACGCAAGTGCAGCATCAGAGAGAGGTGGTGGCCTATTTACTGGAGGTAACAGGCTTGCTATCTACTATTAGTAGTAGTCTGGCTAAGAGTGGGCTGCGATCTTGGGGCTTCGAGCAGTAGTACTGAGACGTGGCTTGTGATGGAATGTATAGCGATTGAAGGGCATTGCGGACGGGGCGAAGCGGATGCAGAAGAAACGTTACCAGCAGCCATTCCTACTGTCATCACGGTCGGTAGTTGGGTCACGTGCATGCTGGGGCCTAAAGAGTGATGGAGGGTGTCGCTGAATGCATTGTGGATGATTGACTTCGCTGGTGCAAATGCTGTTTGAAAATGCAGTTTACTGCCGGAGGACGAGCGGATCGATTTGGATGCTCTGGAGCAGAAAGTGGCCCGCGCGAAGGAGGAGGAGAAGAAGAAGAAACTGGCCGTCTCTGTTGTAAAAAAACCTCAAGCGCTAGCTTCCCCCACGTCCCCAGCGCTTTCGCCGAAGTCGCCGCCACCGCCATCAGCTACTGCTGCTGCTTCAGTGCTAGTGGCTGATGCACCGCCACCAAAGCCAGAGGTGCGGCAGCGCAGTGCAGTGAAACCGCGGAAGCCAAAGCCAGCAGCTCAAGTACGTGTCGCAGAACTCCGGCGAGCACCCAGGTCTGTATAGTTTTGATCTCACAAAGGCCTCTTGCTGCTTCGTTTCGGTCGAGCAGATGCCGATGTTCGCCTCGCAAAGCGAGGAGCTCGAATTCACGGAGGAAGAAGACCGCCGCTTCCGAGTGGAGAACGTGATGCTGCATCGCCACTTCCAGGAAAACCTCGAGGACGCCAAGTGAGTCACTAACTTCCTCATCTTGCGACTGGCATTTCACCCTCGTCTCGCATTTCGCTAATGTGCGTCGTACCCCAACAGGAAAATGGAGTCGAAGATGGCCGAGATCTCGAACCTCATGGGCCAATTCGCCGACAAGATCATGGAGCAGCAGACGGACATCGAGCTCATTCAGCAGCATGCCCAAGAAACCAAGACCAACGTCACTCAGGTCTGTCCGTTGTTGGAATGCTCGGTCGGTTGTATCCACCATCTCTTCTTATCGTTTTTGTGTGTTCTGTTCCGCCATATCGTTCGAACTTGGCACCGCCAGAGCAATCGCATCCTCGAGCAAACGCAGAAAATCGGGAACGGCTACGGGTTCATGATATTTTGCTTTTATGCGGGCTTCTCGGTCATCTTGCACATGCTGCATTACTTTAACAGCTAAATACACGCGGCGACGACGTCTCCTCGACGTGACTTTGCTGTCTCGAACGTTCGCTCGCCTTCGGGTCTGGAGGCCGGTACTGTACAAGGAGCTGCGTGCTTTCTCGAGTCGACTGACTGTCGTTTTCCCACTTTGTGCCCTGTTGGTTCTAGATTGCGTCCACGGCTTCCTGGGTCAGTCCTTCGTAGCACGTGAGTCCGTCGGCATTGAGCAGATCGTCCTTGGCGCCCTTCTCCATCAGGTACTCCATGAGGTTGTGGAAGCCGTATTCGTGGCAGTAGTGCAGCACCGACTGGCCGTTCACCTGTTGAGGGACCCACAGCATGTCGCAAGCAAGTCGAGCGTGTCAAACCCCAAGCCAAACCACGCACCAACAAGAGGGAAAGATGGCAGAGAGTGGGCAGGACGTACGTTCTGCGTATTGATGTCTGCCCCACGCCGCATGCAGAGCTTCGCGATGCGCTTGTTGTTGTTCTGGCAGGCCACAGACAGCAGCGTGTTGCCCGTGGCGTCCTTTGCCTCGATGCCGATCGTCCAGTCCGGACTATTGAGCAACTGCGTTCACCCCAATAGCACGGCTCAGTGGCTAGGATCAACCACCCACAAGAGATTCCACGTGCTGGCAAGAGAGACGTGCGTACCAGTTCGACCTCGTCGTATTTCCCGTGGCGACAGAGACTGAGGATGGCCTCCAGTTGCTCGTTCTCCTTGACGGCCTGCGAGACGTTGTCTCGCTTTTCCATGTGGACGGCGGCAGTGACTGTGGGTGCTGCTGCTTTCGCTGCCCCTGCTGAGGAGGATGGTGCTGCTGCTGCTGCTGCTGACGCATTCTGTTGAATGAGCTCGGGTCGGAGCATCAGGTCTTCGATGAGCTGCGTGCCAAAGACCGCACGACCGGCTGTCCAAGGCGAATACCCCACGACCAGCCACTCTTCTAACGCCCCACGAGGTCGAACAATTCCCACACTTCGTGGTTGATTCTAAAGGCACAAGCACAACAACAGGTGAGTCAGTCCGTCGTGGTCGGTCTGGCGTGGGAAGGCCAAGAGTTGCTCTGACGCAAGGCTGTTACCATGTTCTTGATGATCGGTAGGTAATTGGCCTGCATCTGACAGGTCTTCGTTCTGGTGACGGCGGCAACGAAGTCCTTTGGAAGGCAAGCAACCCGCTGATGTAACGCGCCGCCGAAGCCCTCCACCGCCGTTTGGCTCTCGGCGGAAGCGTCCACGGGCTTGTGCACCCACGATGAGCCCTCTCCGGGCGCCGGATGGGTCTGGTACCCTGGCGTCTTCTTCCCAAGGTGTGGGCCTCCGTGTTGCTCAGCCTCATCCGGAGATGGGGAGATATCCACTGATGGCGCTATGGAAACCCCACTCCTCGACGAAAGGAGAGAGGTGCCGACAGAGCTGGCCTCGGACCGAGAAGAGTCGGGCTCGCTCTCGTCATCCTCTTCGTCCTGCTCATCCAGGTCCTCGGCACCGTGGCTGCGATAACTTGGCTCGAGCTTCCGAGACTGCTCCGACCGCGTGGACGGCAGCCGATGCCCTCGTTGGCTCAGCCTTGTCGGAGACCCATTCTGTTGCTGAGCGCGTAGACTGATACCCATCCCAAGCCCAATGCCCAGCTGCAGCATATCGACACTGCCTCCTGCTCCCGCAAGGCTATTTCCTTGACTAAGCGCCGGGAGAGCCGAGCCCAAGGCCTGCGTGATGCTGTCGATCATCTGCTTCGTGTTCGAGTCAAGCGACTGCATTCCCTCGGCGTCAGATCCGAGCGGCTCCTGTGTCATGACCCCAGCGACGTGTCGGGATTTGGTCGAACTTGCGGAAGACGCCCGACTGCCCAGGATGCTGCGGCGTTGTTGTTGCTGTTGCAGAGAAAGCCTGGGCACTTGGATGCGTGTGAGGTCGCTCTTGTTGACTGGAAGCGAGTTGGACGCGTCGTCGTCGTCAGAAGCGAGTTGCAAGACGATATCGTGCTTCTTGGCGCTGGCAGTCACGAGCTTCAGCCGCCGCTCCTTCTCCTCGGGGGCCTCCATCTTCTTCGTCATGTACTTGCGGAGATTCTGCTGCGAGTATCGTGCCGCGCCGCCGTCTTCTGCAGCGTCACTATCGCTGCCACCATTGCCCACCCCAACGCCGAGTGTAGCTACCTCGCCCTCGCCCACCGTGATGACACCGTCCACGTCGCCGTCTTTGCCGCGGTGCTTCTCCACCGGGAGAATCGGTCGTGTCCAGAAAGTGTCGCCCGTATTGCGGTCGTACCAGTAAGCCACGCCATCCGCCGTGACGAACTCGTCAAACGGACTGTCCTGCATGTAGGCCCAGCTGCGATACACAACGCTCGAGCACGCACCCAGCGCACCGTTTGGGTCCGAATTCTTCATGAAGTCGCCCGGCTGCTGCCGTCCGAGCGTCGTGAACACCTGCGGCTGATTGCGACTGGATTGGCCGATCCAAAGCAGGTGGATGAACTCGATCGGGGTGTTCTCGCGCGTCGTGGGCACACAGAACGGGTACGTCCGGTCCACGCGCGTAGTCACCGTGGCATTCATGGACGCGACGTTCGGCGCCAGGATGGCGCTCGTGGGTGCGACCTGCACGCCGGATATGTCATCGGGCACGACGAAGGCATCCACGAGCCAGAAGGTGCAAAACCCGTGCGCATCTTCCTCACCAGTCTGCTCAGGGCGATTCGGCGGGAACCGGCGAGCCTCGAGAAGCTGCAGCTCGCCTTCCAGCTGGTCTCCTTTCGCCATAAACCCTCCGTAGTGCACACGCGCTGCCACGACGATGCACGGCGGTCTGCGCACATTCAAGGCATGCTCCAGCGCTCGGAAGACGAATTCTGGCGCCGTGGCGTCTACGACAAGACAGACGAACGTCGCAGTTTCGTTATGTGAAGGTGCAGGTGCCACGGCGCGTCGGTCGAACACCACGAAGTTGCCGAACTGCGCCGGTACGTACGTGGTGACCAGCATGTGGATGATCAGCTCGGCCGAGAGCCCACCCACCGCCAGGTTCCCGGGCGTGGGTTTGCGCGAGAAGGTGGCGAAGAGCACGACGAGTGGCCTCACGAGCTTAGTGCGTCTCGCATCTGTGGAGCCGTGGGGTGGAGTGCAGGCTCCGATCTGCAGCGCCGCCTTCTGTAGCGCTGCGATGGTCATGCGTGCCGACAGCCGCTCTAACCAACTCGCACGGCGCCCTGCGTCAATATGAACATTAGGCACGGGGAGAGGGAGACGCTCGAGGAAACTGGGAGCTGGCATGGGCACGCAGCGCGGCGGTGGCAGTTCGTAGACGCGAGGCTTAAACAACGCGATGGGGATGGTGTACTCGGTCACAAGCACCCAGTGACGAAGTTGCGGCCGCGCCGGATGGATCATGATGACGTCTCGCTTGGGTGCAGCATGTTGGCCAGAGCGGTCCTTAGCGGTCACTGGCGCCTTAGGATGGAACGTGCTCACGCTCTCGGAGTACTTAGTGCACCACCGCGTGTTCTGGAGCGTGTTCTTGAGCTTGAAGAGCGATGGTGAACCGTTCGCGCCTTCCTTCCCGCCACCAAGACTACGAGGCAGTCGACCGGCGCGAAGCAGCTCGAGGAACGAGCGGAACCAGGCGCGAGTGTGCAGTTTGCGACGCATGGTCTTGTTCCAGCTGGAAACGAGCTGCTCCAGCGCGCGGTAGATTGGGTGGCGACACTCGATGATGGTCACGTACTGCTTGAGCTGCCGATCGTACCGCAGTGACGCGCGCTGCTTCATGAAGATCTCCTGGATCTCCTCAGCGCGGTATTTGCGACGCAATTGGTCCAGCTCCCAGTTGGCGCACATGAGCGCACTCTCAGCTGCCCGCACCTTGCGCGTAGCATCCTTCGGGTCACGGTGCAAGTCACACTGTTGTCCGTTGCTGGCACTCCAACAGTTAAAGCACACGCTCTCCGCACGGCGTCGAGCAGCCTCGGCCGTCTCGGGATCGTCCAAGTCGCCGGCATTCTCTCCATCTTGTTGCTGCCGTGAATCCTTCCCGAGACGTTGCTGCTTAGAGGTGGGGCTCTTGCGCGGCGAGTCTTCGTGGAATCCAGGGTCTGCCAGATCGCGAATACGTGGCGGCCTTCCGACGCTGCTCGCTGTCTTGGACTTGCCTGTCGAGCCTTTCGCTCGGCCTGTCCGTTGGTCGCAGTCCTGCGCGACTACAGCCACAAGCACTGGCTCCGCGCGCTTACCCAACACGATCTCGCGTCGTCGACTACCTGGCGTTGCTGGGGCAGCCTGGTTATGAGAGCGTCGGCCAGGAACGGATCTCCGACGTAGCACGACATTGGACGCGATAAGCGACGAGATGGAGTCGAACTTGGACACCTGCAACGCCGAACGGATGGTGTCTCGCAGCTTGCTGTTCTTGGAGCCGTCGGCGCGGAAGAGCGAGTCGTTAGTTTGCCAGTCGCTGCCATCGTCGTCGTCGTCGCGCTCTTCGTCGAGTTCAAGCTCGAGCGAGCGCCGTCGTCTGAAGAGAGGCGACTCGCCTGCATCGCTATCCTCATAGCCTCCAGGAGTGCTGACGTCTTGCGGCAACTCGCTGAAGACACTGCGCTCCGACGGAAGCACAGAGTCGCAGTCCCAAGGATTCGGCGACGATGCCATCTGTTCGGGTTGCAGCGCCGGCAGACTCCGTGGAGACCTGACCATCTTCTTGGTCGGGCTGGTCTCATCCGAATGGCGAGAGGAAGGTCGCTGCTGGTGGTCGCTGGATACTGACCGAGCTGAGGAGCACGCTGGCGACAAAGGCGGCAGCGATTCGGATGCTCCTAGACCTGATGAAGAACGCTGCGGAGTACTACGAGACAACGTGGAGCCTCCACTCGCATTCAACGACGGTAATGCAGGCAGTGAACGCGTCGTGGTTGTCTCCGATAGTGACGGGGCTGCAGGTGGAGAGGAGAACCCCGTGGGCGGTGGCTCCCATTGACTTTGTCCAGTCGTCGCGTTATAGTACCAGACTTCGCCTCGCTCCACGTCTCGCACCTCGTGCCACTGATTTGCCTCGCTTTCTGCAGAGGCAGAGGCGGTGGCAATGCTTGGTGCTGCAGCTTCCGCCGTGTTCGCGACCTGTCGTCTGCGACGACGGCATAGGAATCCGCGCGAGTGCGCCTGAATCAGGACGGCGCTGGTCTCCAAGCGGTTCTCAAGCGTCTGCTGACGGCCACGCTCTTTGCTTCGCTTCGTCTGCTCTGCGCGGCGGCGGTCGGCGTGTTTCATCTCCTCCTGGCGGCTCTGTTCACGCTGGAAAACGCTCAGCTGCCACTCGACGCCATGCTTCGTGGGACGCGTGCTGGGGTAAAATGTGTCCCTCGCCTGGCGAATACGAGCTTCTTCAGCGTCGAAGGCAGACGGATCAACAACTTGAACGGGCTGGACCTGCTCGCGAAGTGGCAAGCCGCCGTCCTGCTTCCCTGCCGCCGTTTTGGTGTTGTCCTGCGCTTCCTCGTCGTCGTCGCCATCGTCCAAGACCTCGATCGTCAGTCGTGCTTTGGGTGCGCTAGCCGCGTTGGAGCTCTTCTTCACAGGTTTCGCTGAGGTTTTCACGAGTCGCAGCAACTCTGCCGTCTCTGCATGCAGCTGCAGCAGATCCTCGTCGCCTTCGAAGGCCGTCGGCACCCCTTCCGTTGTTGCCTCCGCTGCCTGCTTCCGCTTGCGAGACTGCTGGGCACCCGCATTGCGCTTGGGGAAGAAGGAGCGCATGCTACTGCAACATGCTGGAATGTATCGCTTGGTGAAGCCTGCTGGCAGCCAGCGCGCCGGTCTGTTGGACCGAATTAGCGCAAGACACAGACAGCGACCGATGGCCACGATGGTAACGGACTTTAACTGTTGCTGACGTATTAACTTGCTCCGATCCTTCAAGACCGGAGGCTTCCTAACTGACATTGATCTTGGTGTGCATCTCCAGGTGGCCGCCCTCGGAGGAGCGCGGGATCCAGAGCAGCAGCGAGCCGCCACCAGAGCCGGGGAGCCCCAGGAAGCCCGGCCGCCAGCGGTCCAGGTACATGGTCTTGTCCTGCAGCTCGGCCACCGTGGAGGTCCACGTGACCGTCTCTCCGCTGTCCACGTCCACCTCCTCCACGGTGTCGCCTGCCGAGTGGATGACGACTGTCACGTCTTCCGTGTCCGTGCTCTCGAAGATGAGCGTGACTACTCCGTCGCCCGCCTTGGTCCACGTGCCGTAGCTGCCGTCGAAGGCCTCGTCCACAGTCGTGAGGCCGAGCGCGTCGGCCAGTGACCCGTCGTCGATCTCCCCCAGGAAGGCCGTGGGGCCGCAGATGGGCTGCACAAACTGCGACGCCATGTACGCGATACCCGTGGGGTCGATCGCCGAGAGCACGACCAATCCTGTATTAGCGACTTCGAGCATGTAGTCGTCTGCGGAGAGAGACTCGCCCAGATCGGTGGTGGACGTCTCGATGAGCTGGTCGATGATGACGCCGAAGGTCTTCCGCAGCAGATCGCGGGTCTCATACGCCGCCTCCGTCGTCTTGGAGGCCAACAGCTCCCCCATGCAGTTGTTCGTGACGGTGGGGATGTCGCTCAGCACCAGTGAAGACGTGCTCACGGTCGTGCGGATGTCGTCGATGGCGGCGTCGGGCGTCGACGCGCGGATGTCATTCACGGCGGTCACCACGCGGTCCGTCAGGCGCTTGAGCTCCCAGCCACAGGTGGACCCGGAGTCGATGAGCGACGTGAGGTTGGCCACGCTCTCTGAGTCCAGATCCGTCGTGGAATTGCCCGCGTCCGAGGTCGAGAGGAAGCTCAGGAAGCTGTCGGCAGAGCTCAAGATCTCGTCACCGTTGGTCACCAGTTGCTTGAGGATGTTCTCGCCGATGGTGACCACCGTGTCGATGAACTGGGCGTTCGCAGGCACAGGAAGGCCGAGGCAGGTGCATATGGCGACCGGAAGGTCCACGATCACGACATCGGCTTGGTACGCGACAGCTAGCAGCTCTTCCACCGTGCCATTTGGTGCCGTGGTCTGCTGGTAGCGCATGTATCGGACGATAGACTGGCCCACCGAGAAGAGGTTCGCGGCACACGTGACTCCGAGTTTCACCGCCTTGTACGTGGCCAGGATCTCGCCGAACACGCCGGCGGTGGCCGCGTTGATCGCGACGGCAGCCACGGACGTGATCTTCGTGAGCACTTCCAGCGCGCAGTCGTCGTTCTGAGGGATACACTCGGCGAAGCACTCGACGGGGTATGAGAGCGGACACTGGGTCCAGCAGGTGTCGTCGTCGTTGGAGTAACCCAGTGGACAGACGTCGACGCTGTTGGGATTCCCCGTTTTCCGGTAGCACGCCGTGTCCGTGGCATCTCCGATAGTAGGCCCCACCCAGTTCGGAGTCGGGGCAGGAGCTGGGGCGATGGTCGCTGGAGCGGCCGTGATGACTCCCACGACTTCGTAGTCGCCCGATCCGTCCGAAACAGCAACAACTGAAGCTCCAGGCGTGTCGATTCCCTCAAGTGAACCAGCGGCGTCTTCTAAAGTAGGAGTGGGTGTCTCCTCGATGACCGGAGCAGTGGTCTCGGTCGGAGGGACAGTCGTCGCTTCTGTCTCAATGACCTCAACCGATGGTGTCGGCGTTTCCGCCACCATGGTAACAAAGTCGGGGGTCACGGTTGTCGCTGTGGGGACCTCCGTGGCCGGGGTCTCGGTCGCTTCAACAGGAGCAGCAGTCATCTCGAAGGGGACTTCCGTGGCGCTTGCATCGTCCACTGCCGACGCAGTGGCCTCGTCCTCCGAGCCTGCGACTGCGCTCGACCCCGCGACGTCCTCGATTGCTGACTGCTCCTCGATCAAGGAGG
Source organism: Nothophytophthora sp. Chile5 (assembly GCA_001712635.2). Taxonomy (NCBI): domain Eukaryota; phylum Oomycota; class Peronosporomycetes; order Peronosporales; family Peronosporaceae; genus Nothophytophthora; species Nothophytophthora sp. Chile5. Next base: position 14,379 of record MBAC02005368.1, read on the forward strand.
AGGAGGAGGAGGCGGATGTCGTCGAACCACCTAGGCTGACCTTACAGTTGCTGCCAACTACATTGCTGATTCCTGTTGCGAGCAACGCTAGTAGCAGAAGTGTCTGCCAAAGCGCCACCACTCTCCACGACTTCATCGCTGTTCCTCTGGTTCGACTGTTGTGAGTACGGACAGTTCTGCAAAATGGAGAATGGCAAGCATATCTCGCATGGGCAGGATGCTGTGGGCAAGACACGCCGGTACTCGACGGTGCTGGTTACGGTGGCACTCAGAATCGGTGTGTTGCTCCGAGAGTATTTGACTCACACCTGGTTTCTATGCAACTCTTCGTTGATATCCGGCACCAGCCGAGATAAGGAACGGGATCGGCAACGGAGGCTCATGGCGAAAATGACGACGAGATGGAGGAGTGAGGAACATGTAGCGCTGTTCGAGGCCAAGACCAAATTAAAGTAGAACAGTCAGAGGTTGCGCGTAAAGAATCAGCTGCTTTCCGAGCGGGGATACTGCAAGGTGCGAGATCAACAGATCACGATTTGGTTCCTGCGTGAGATATACGCATGAGCTTAACCTCAAAGGTAACGCATGTGTCCAGGGATATGACGGGCCTCCACAATGTACGCGGTGAAGCACGGGACCCTACGCATGATGTGTCAGTTGGAGCTGGCCGCCAAGTTCCACGTTGGCGTGTAGGCTGCATGTACACGCAGGAGAAGCTGAGCAAAGGCGCAATCAAGCTTGCGCTACGTGAGGGCACCGTGAGGATGCGGATCTGGCCTACTTCGACGCGCGTTTCGGTAGGTGCTGAGACGCAGGGCATGGAACCGCAAGGCGAATGTGGATAGGCACAAGCACTTGGAGGTATCTTGACCGGGCCGATTGCTACGTTGCCGCGGTCCGTGATCATCAATCGATCGGATGGTTCGAGGGAAGTTTCCATTTCAGCAGCCATGCCGCCCACCCAGAGTGTCCCAACGACTCCTTGGGCAGGACCTTGGTTGGCGAGCACTTAACCGTAAACACGAATGGCGCCGTTTTCGAGGAATCTCGGAGGATTCCTCCTGGCAGCTAAAGCTGGGATGGCAAGTACGTTATGCATTTATCAATTAGCTGAAAATGTATTGAAACGTACGCAATTCAATTATGTATCGTTCTCAGCTGCACCATTGCCATAATGAACTGGCGAGTCGCAATTCATTTCAAATTGTATTGTTACATGTTGATTTTCCCAAACATGCTGACGGAAACCCAACAGATATTGTCGAAGATGACTACAGTTTAATTGAAATTGAATTTTTTAGTTTTGAGTGAGTGCATAATGTATTGAGTGGAAATTTGAAAAGCAATTCTGTATTATTGCGCACCCCTGGCTGTTGTCCGTAAAATGTAGACGGACATCTACGACGATAGTGCGTTAATCTAACTGACGTTAATCTTCGCGTGCAGTTCCACATCGCCTCCGGTCGACGATCGCGGGACCCACATGAGCAGCGAGCCTCCACCCGAGCCAGCCAATCCGAAAAGACCCGGGCGCCAGCGGTCCAGGTACAAGGTCTTGTCCTGCATCTCCGCCACTGTCGTGGTCCAGGCCACAGTCTTTCCCCTCGCGACGTCCACCTTGGCGACCGTCTGGCCACCGGAGTGGACGACCACCGTCACATCCTTCGTGTCTGAGCTCTCGAACGTGATGGTCACCAACCCGTTGCCAGCCTTGGACCACGTGCCGTAGCTGCCATCGAAGGCTTTACCCTCCGTCGTGAGCGCGAGTGCATCCGTCAACGACCCATCGTCGATCTCCCCAATGAAAGCCGTGGGTCCACAGACCGGCTGGATGTACGTGGCCAGCATATCAGCGATTCCCGTGGGGTCGAACATGGCGATCACATCCAGTCCCATGTCGGCTACCTTGAGAATGTAGTCGACGGTCGGCACGGCGTTGCCGTTTGAGTCGACGGCGGCGGCGATAAGATTGTCAGTGATTACACCCAGTGCCGTCCGCAGACTGTCGCGCGTGGCGTAGGCATCTCCAGTGACGTTCTGGATGCACTCGTTGGTCACGGTGGGGATCTCAGTCAGGAAAAGCTCCGAGGCACTCAAGACCTGACGGATACTCGCAATGGAGCTGCTGGCATCCGCGTTCTTCACGTCAGCAATCGCATCCGTGACCTTGTCAATGATGGTCTGCAGCTCTGTGCCACACGTTTTACCGGCCGCAATAAGCTCCGTGAGGGTCGAAACGTCCGTCGTATCGAGTTCTTGGACCGAGTCGTCCGCTCCGACCTCGCTGAGCATGGTCAAGAACGTCTGGGGGTCCAGCAGCGATGTGCCGTTCTTCACGATCTGGGTGACCACCTTGTCGACGATGTCGGCGACTCCAGCGGCGAGGTTCAATGTGTCTGTGGGGACGTCGAGTCCAAGGCACGTACACACGGCCGTGGGCAGGGCTTTGACCACGAAGTCCGACTTGCCCAGAATGTACAGGAGCTGATCCTCGGTCGTGTTGGGAAAAGTGGTCTGCAGCTCCTCGGCATAACTCACGATTGTGTTAGTCACGGAGAAAAGCTTCTGACCGCACTTGACGCCCAACTGCACGGCTTTGCTAGCCTTGCTGAGCTCGCCGAAGACGCCGGATGTCGCGGCATTTAGCGCCACATTCGCCACGGACGTGACCTTGTCGATGATTTCCAGCGTGCAGTCGTCGTTCTGCGGGATGCACTCCATGCCGCACTCCACCGGGTAGTCCATGGGGCATTGTGCCCAGCACGTGGCGATGTTGTCGTAGTTGTAGCCTGTGGTGCAGGTCTGGGAGATGTACGTTTTGCGGTAGCAGGCAGTATCCGCAGCCGCGATTGGGCTCACCCAGTTGGGCACAATGGCGGCCGACGATTGTCCCGCAACAGCCAACGGGCCAGCGCACGCGGCCACGAGCAGACCGGAAAGGGCCAAGAGGCTCGAGGACTTGGCGGAGACCATGGCTTGGTACGCAGGAAGGATGGAGAAGCTCTAACTGACGTGGTGGGGTGGGGTCTTCGTGGGTCGAAGGAGATTGAGGAATGAGCCATCGGGAAGGAGTTGGAGCTGCTCGAAACTTGGTACAGTACTGTACTTGGGAGGACCCTGGAGAAGTACGGACGGCAAGATCGATGGTTCAGTCGGGAGCTCTGAGTCACTGAGTGAGTGCTGGAATCGAGGTGACGCTACGTTGCTCCGGCTGTTTGGTCGGCCATCCCACTCCTTTCACGTCATGTGTCACATGCTGCGATCTTCGGATGTGCCAACCTTTAGACGAAATATACCTGTCATCTGGCATTGTTAGACAGAATTTATCTCTTGCCCTTGTTTAAATAAGCGTCTCTAATATCATAAACCCTTATTTTAGCATATCAGTTGCCGTAATACAGCGTGGGGTCGAGATTAATTTGACCCCAGGCTTTGCACCCATTCTCACGCCGCCCACCTGCCTGCCATTCCCACCGCTGGTGCTCTGCCGTGGAAATCCACTTGGAAGCAGCAATTGGATCGCCATCCATCAGCCAGACTCGAGGATGGGGGAGACGACCAAGGTCCGCCTACAAACGCTACATCAGTCGCTCACCGCGCCATCGTGACGCAAGAGGACGCCTGCTTGCCGCATAGCAAGTGCGACCCACTGCAATATCCTGCAACCGTCCTCTCATCGTCTTGGGGATTCAAGTTCAAAAGGTGTGGCGCTAGTTTGACGTGCTGAATCAAGTGTTCGTGCCTGTATGCAAAATACTGCTCCGTTAGCTAATTGCTTCGAGTGGCGAAAGACGCTCCTCCGAGCCGAAGACGAGCTCTCCGGTGCGTATTAACGCTAGAATTGCCGTCGAAGAATCTCCCGTCAGCCCCTGTTGCGATGCGCTAGCCAATGCGTCTCCGATGCAACTCGATCAGCGCTGCATGATAAACAACTTACAACGTAATTCCAAGGATATTTGAAATTGAACATCAAGAATTGGAACATTTCACTCAGATAGATGCGTGTCTTTCAATGAGTCTTGCAGTCAACTCGGCAGCTGCATCGCGCCATCTCTCTCTAGCTGACGTTGATCTTGGCAACCAGCTCGACGTGGCCACCAGCCGACGAGCGCGGGATCCACAGCACCAGCGAGCCGCCACCCGAGCCTGGGAGACCCAGAAGACCCGGACGCCAGCGGTCGAAGTACATGGTCTTGTCCTGCAGCGCGGCCACCGTTGAGGTCCACGCCACGGTCTCACCGCTGGCCACAGCCACCGAGTCGATGGTGTCTCCGCCTGAGTGAATTTCCACAGTCACATCTTCCGTGTCCGTGCTCTCAAACGTGATACTCACCACGCCGTCGCCAGCTTGCGTCCAGCTTCCTGAGCTGCCCGCAAAGGCATCGCCGTCCGCAACGAGAGCCAGCGCATCGGCAAGCGAGCCATCGTTGATCTCGCCTACGAAGGCAGTGGGGCCACAGATAGGCTGAATGAACTCCTCTAGCATGGCGGCGATGCCCGTGGGGTCGAACATGGCGATCACGTCCAGGCCCATGTCCGCCACCTTGAGGATATAGTCAGCCGTCGAAAGCGTATTGCCGCTGTCATCGTCCGACGAGTCGATGAGGTTGTCGGTGATCACACTGAGCGCCGTACGGAGCTGATCACGCACGGTGGACGCGTCAGAAGTGACGTTCTGGATACAGTTGTTGGTCACGGTGGGGATCTCAGTCAGGAAGAGTGCAGACTCGCTGAGTGCCAGACGAATGGCGCTGGTCGTCGAGGTGGAATCGGCATTTTTGATATCCGTAACCGCCTGCGTAACCTTGGTAATGATGGACTGCAGCTCCGTGCCGCAGGTCTTGCCGGATGAGATGAGGCTTTCCAGCGTGGACGTGTCGTCTTCATCCAGTGTTTCCACCGAACTACCCGCACCGATGGCACTGATGAAGGTCATGAACGTGTCGACGCTCAGAAGCGAGGAGCCGTCTTCCACAACCGCAATGAGGACCTTATCGATAACAGACACGACATCGGACGCCAGGTTCAGGACGTCCGTAGGGACGTCCAGACCAAGACAGACGCACACGGCGGTGGGCAGGTCCTGGATGACGATATCCGAGTTGTTCAGCAGGGAGATGATCTGCTCTTCGGTGGAATTCGGGAAGTTGGTCTGTAACTCCTCAGCGTAAGCCACGATGTCGTCCACCACTGTGAAGAGCTTTTGGCCACATTTGACGCCCTGCTGCACCGCCTGACTCGCCGTACTTAGCTCGCCGAACACGCCTGAGGTTGCGGCATTCAATGCGACAGTCGCCACGGACTCAATCTTGCCGATGATCTCGAGCGTGCAGTCGTCGTTCTGCGGGATGCACTCCATGCCGCACTCCACGGGGTAGTTCAATGGACATTCGGCCCAGCACGTCGCGATATTGTCGTAGGCGTAACCCACGGAGCAGGTGCTGGAGATGTATGTCTTCCGGTAGCAAGCGTCGTCGGAAGGGTCGACAACACTCACCCAGTTCGGCAATAGGGAGGCGGTGGTAGTCGAGGTGGTTGCCACGGTCGTAGAGCTGGTTGAGTCGATGGACGACTCCGTGCCGGTTAACAGCTGCGTCGAGCTGGCCGTATCGACAGACGACTCCGTGGAGATCGACTTGTCCTCAGTGCTACCCGAAGTGCCCGCCGAGTTGCTGGAACTCGCCGAGGCTACAGACTCCGTGGTCGACTGCTCCGTTGCCGCATCCTGAGTCTCGGTCGAGCCGGCTGACGCATCCGTGGAAGTGGCCAGGAGAGACGTGGTGAAGAGGGACGTCGAGTTGGACGAAGCGTCCACGCTCGCATCATCATTAGTTGATCCGGACGAAGTAACGTCGGCAGCTTCCACCAACGCAACAATTTCCAGACCGTCGTCGTCGCCCGTAGCCGAGGTGACGCTTGACTCGTCAGTCGTGGTCGAAGTCGAGTTGTCCGACAGCGATTCAAGTGTCACTTCACCTGCGTCCGCGGTCTCTTCTCCGGCCGCCGAGGAGTACGAGCTTTCCAACGTTGACGTCAAATCCGTCGTCGTCTCGGCCGCCGTTGAAGCGGCGTCCACCGTCGTGGCAACAGTGTTGTCCCCCGCCGTCGTAGTTTGCGTAGCCACCGTGGAGGCCGAGCCGGTTCCGAAAGCTGGGTCGCAGTCGCTAGCCTGGGCAGCGTCCACATTGCCGGCAGCAAGCGCGGCGAGCACGGCCAGGGCCTGCAATAGCGTCACCGCCTTCCAGACTTTCATGGTTTGGCGGAGTTGATACGTCCCAGAAAGACTCCTGCAACGTCGAATGCTTGGGGTCTTTGCTGACCGAAGCAAATTGAAGAATGAACCAGATGAATCAAGAAACGAACGGGGTTCCGCTGAACCTTTGATGCCGGTAAGCTGATCCGGAGGCGGTGGAGAATGCTGCCTGACGCCTACAGAAGGCGACAGTGTGGCACGAGTGGCAGCACTCGACCAGCCAACGGCAGAGATTGGCATGGCATTGCACCCACCGCCATACGGTACGGAGCTGCTGGGTCGCCAGAGCGCGTATGCCAAGTATTACACGCCGTTCATTTCATAGCTCACGACTCCCACTCCGATACGAGTCGTGACCATGTGAAGGTAAAGATCGCGACTGACTCGTTTTTGCCAGTCGTCCCACGTTCCACCAGGTGGGAAGATGGAGCGTTCCCCATCACGCTGTATGATATGAATAAACCTAGCCTGCAGCATAACCCTTTACGTAGCATAACGAAACACTGAATCCCCTCTGGATAAAGTAAGGATTCACTATATGTTTAGGAATATATTGAGTGGTAGGGAATTCAAGAGATGAGCTGTCACGCTGCCTCAAGACACCATCGTCGTCAGCGAGCCGGACCGGAGGATCCCACACCTCGGATATTCGCTTTTTGTCCTGGTTTTCAGCCACTCATCCAGCAGGAATCGATTGAAGATCCAATTGCATTGGGTGGAAATGCCAGATTGACTTCTTCTTCGGCGCTTTGATTGGTGGAAATATCGTAGGTACACATTGATCCAGACACCAAGCCATCCCCCGGGATTTGCTGTCAGTGCCTGTCACCCAGACCTTGCGGTCTTGAAGCTGCATGCCCTTGCCATATGATACAGACTGGCCGGTAGCATGGCTCGCAGGAACTGCTTCTGACGGGGCTCCGCGCCAAGTCAACGTCCGACGCCGTGCCTGCGATGCCTGGCATGAAGCTTGGAGCATGTTCGTCATAGTCGCGTTGCCAACTGCATGAGGAGCCACAAGTTGACCCACAACGCAGCGGTGAGTCAAGGACACCGACGGCGAGGCTGACTCTCGTGGGCTTGGCTGCCTGCCCACGAATTGCCGCCATTGCTGTGGTGAGTGCGATCCGGCTTCTAGAATTACACATGCTCGAACAGAACCACGTTGCACCTGGACACCAGGCTGGAGGCCAACGGGCGCGCAGTACAGTGTTCAGTGCTGCAGCTGTGAGGTGCAAGTCCCCCCCCCTGTAAAAAAAATGACTGCTCATGTTGCAGCGTCCAATCGGTTGGATAGGCGCCCACCTGTTTTCGCGCGACAAAGTATCCGCGGAGAGCGAGCAGCGACAAACTTGCCTGCTCAATTGCCCGACCTCGCTCGCTCCCCAACTGCCGCCTCTATATATCTATGTCTAGCGATAGGGACTGCACGACTACAATAACAAACTGTAGAACCTCACGTCCTCTCTTCTACATTGCCCCTTGCATTCGATCAGCAAGGTCTCGCCAGCCTCAGTTCCGTGAAGTCCACTGCTGACCATGAACGTGGCGGTGCGAAGCATCCAATCGTAAAGCCCTCAGGGTCAAGTTTCGTGCCGATAGCTAATTCGACGACTTACTGCGCCTTTGCCGCGTGGAGTTCCGTTGGCTGCCCCAACGGAGGCCATACAGGATGAAGTGGAAAGGAAACATTCATGTACACGTAGTTACTCTTTATGGTCTCCACGGGAGTCCCGAAGTTTCCGTCGCTTGACCCTTCAGCTCTAAACTAGGAGCATGGCGAGGTTCGTCGCACAGCGTTGGTAAACGTCAACTTGCGCAGCCTTAACAGAGATTATGCGTGACTTGCGGACCGGAGAGTGAGGGTAATCGCTGGCGACTCAAGGCAGACAACCGATTTGCGTGTAGAAGCTTGGATCAAAGGCGACCAGTTCCTCCGCAAAGGCATGTTTTACTGAGGTCCGTGCAACATTTTGGGGGCGGATGACACACCAACAAAGCGCGTAATCGAACAAGGCTTCGATGCCAACACCGCGTACTCGCTTCTACCCTCCAGCGTTCACTTCTGTGTGTATGCCCCAGTTCCCGGTAGTCTCTTTACCAGGACCGACATGTCGAATTCGTCTTGCGCACCACCACTCTTCACTGCCCTCCCTCCACTATTTGATCAGCAGTGTTGGCTGGCAAGGGCTACCTGCAATGCCAGTCTACCCAACAAGCCAGCAAGGCAGGGGGGCGACCTATGGGGGTGATGTTGTCGATTGCTGCCACACATCACGTTGAAGGCATCGAGAAAGGATATCCTTATAGTTTTCTGATGTCGAGCTGAGGCTTAATCGAGAATCTGCCAGGAAGTCCCACCGAAAATTGAAAGGGCGGGCTGTGGCTCCAAGTTTCAAACCGCAGCCTCCTGTTGGCGCGAATGTCGGCACTTCTCGGGAAGACCGAGCAGGTCGATCGCCGCAATAACGAGCTGAAACTGTTCTTCTCATTATAGCACAGCAGGCTGCCTGTTGAGCGATAACAGGACGTCGACGCTCGAAAGACATCAAGGTTATACAGTTGACGGCTGAGTAATGCCCGCGGCGGGGAGCCCCTCTTGAAAGGCATTGCGCGACACGAATGGGGTGTGTGGGCAGCAAGCCACCACCCTCTACTGCTCCTGCCTCCCTTCTTGCTCTCAATGACAGGCTGCAAGCCCAGGAAACTGCTCACGCAGCACTCGATGGCAGCAGCGCCATGCCACCGGAGGAGGTTTTGCCGACCAAAACACCAGGAGAATCGCTGCTGAAGCTGGCAATGGAGGCTCAACCAGTAGCCAATGTCCGGGAGAAAGAGACGACTGTGGCTGTGAAAGGCAGCGAAGCGGGTGATAGTGGCGGGCTAATACAGAGCAACGATGACAGCAACAGCAGCCCCGCGAAGACTCGAGCTCTCCAGTCGATCCGCGGCGACCAGCAGTCGGAAGACACGGTGGCAGCCTCGATGCTCCCCGACGTGTCGTACTCGATGCGTGCAACTCCAAGACTGGGCAACTTGCTGCACTCTGAAGCATCGAGCCAACCCACGCCTTCCGTGGCGTCTGCAAGGAGAGGAGTTGGTGCACTGAACACCCTGCCAGTGAAGCCTCCGCACGGGTTACAGCCTCTGCCAGGTCCAAGCATCTCCGGGGGACAGGCGTCACTGCTAGTTCCCCTACAACAACCGCAGCTGGCGAGAGGCGCTGGTTGGGCGGCGCCTCTAGCCCAACATGGACGAGGTGGACACGGAGCACCGGTCGCGGCTGGGTATCGCTCACCTCAAATGGCCGGTGGAGCGATACCACGTGGTGTGGCTCCCGCAGGGCGTGGACGCGGCCGGCCTTTGCATGTGCTGGTGCCAAGCGACCAAAGTGGGAGCCATGGAGGACAGCGGCCGCCATTCTCCACTCCAGGGGGTTCTCCATCCAGGGTTGCCAGCAGCCCAAGCGCAAAACCCTATCGACTTGAAACGTCTATCCAAAGCAAAAACGACAGCGACGACGACGACGACGACGATGATGACCTTGAAGAAGACGATGAAGAGGCAACGGACTGGGATCTGGGCGACGAAGACAAAGCTGAAAGTGCAGTAAGCACCAGCAAACCACCAAACAATAGCAATCCGATCCAAGGAAAAGATCCGCATAGCTCTCAAGCCCAGCACGTTCACTCCAGCCCGACGAAGAGCGATCAGCCGCCATCTTCTCCGTTCTATGGTGGCAGTTCTCCACAGCAACAACAGAAGCCGTCGCCACACACCTCCGCTATCTCTCCGTATCCTCCTCCATCACGACCCCGGAGATCATCTGGCTTCCAATCGAAATTCCGTTCGGCGTTCGAGTTGACGGACGACACGGAGATTGTACAGTCCGATAGCGATGAGAGCAGTACAGACAGTGACGAAGATGATGTGAGTGGCTCTGGCGACGGCGTTGAGGATTGGCTTGACGATTCAACCGATCCAGCGCCCGCTGGCTCACCATCGATTGTTGCAAGTCTGAAGAAACCAGCAGCCGTTTTGAGCTCAAGACAAGACGTGCTTCCAGCCAGTGCAGCATCGTCGCCGCCCAGACGTCCAAGCGCACGGCATCTCTACGGTCTATCTATCATCCCCCCAGTTAATGGCAGCTCTCCAGTCCATGCGAATGACGGAGGCCCAACATCTGGGTCTCCACAGCAGCCGCCGATGCGCCACCAGGGCAACATGTCTCCCTTGAGAAGCGCAGGAGCCATCATGCACGCAATCCCTGCTGGCTCCCCATCGCCTGTGAAGCAGCCCTCGTATCGTTCCAGCATCGTGACCAACGCTTCGCCAGCCAACCTGTCTGTCCCAATAGGTGACCGGTCTCCGATCAAGTCGGCACCGTCGCCGAGCAGCTCGGCGGCCGCCGCCATCCGAGACACCAACATCGTGAAGAGAAAGAAGGCCGAGCTGCCGCAGCGCAACCTCCCCCACCCGACGCCCAAGTTCGGCGACTGGCTCAACTCGCGCACGATGATCAACAACTACATTATCCTGGAGACGCTGGGCACGGGCGGCTACGCCGAGGTGAAGCTTTGTAAGGAGAAGCACTCCAGCAAACTCTTCGCCATGAAGTTCATCAACCGCGACGTCATGAAAAAGGACAAGCTCGGGAAGCAGAGCAAGCTGGACGACATCAAGCGCGAGATCGCCATCATGAAGAAGCTCAACCACCCGAACGTGCTGCGGCTGTACGAGGTCATGGATGACCCCAAGATGAACAAACTCTTCCTCGTGCTCGAGTACATGAAGTACGGCGACATGCTCACGTACCAGAAGAAGAAGCATCCGCAAGGCATGTTGGAGAACCTGCGTGACCGTGATCTACATAGTATCTTCGTGCAGGTCATTCTGGGTCTGGCCTACCTCCACGAACAGAAGATCGTCCACGGCGATATCAAGCCGCAGAACCTCCTCGTAGGTGAGAAGGACGTCGTCAAGATCGCGGACTTCGGTATCTCGCAGTCGCTGTACGGCAGCAAGCAGAAGATCATGGACACGGCGGGCACCCCTGCTTTCATGTCCCCCGAAATGTGCTCGGGCGAGGAATACTCGGGCCAACTGGCCGACATCTGGGCGCTGGGGGCGACGATTTTCATGCTCAAGTTCGGGAACCCGCCGTTCGTGGCCAAGAGTGCCATGCAGATGTTCGAGCGGATCCAGCACGACCCGCTCGTGTTCCCGTCCGCGATTGACCCGCTACTAGCGCATCTGCTTCACGGGATGCTGACCAAGATCCCGCAGAAGCGGTTAACGCTGTTGGAGGTCATGACGCATCCGTGGGTCACCAAGGACGAGAAACACTCGACGCGGCTCGAGTTGCTGCAGAATCCAGCGGCGCAGATTACGGTGTCCAAGGACGAGATTGAGCACGCCATGGACGCAACGGACCATGTTGCAATCATTGTGAACATTCGCAAACAAATGCTCAAGAGACTCAAGCAGGCACGCGCGACTCTGGCGGCCCAAGAACGAGACGGCAGTAAGGTCGCGATGGTTCAGGCCACTTCAGGGGGACACAATGAGGTCCAAGACGATGCCTTTGCTACCCGATCCAAATTCACCAGCCCGATGAACTCAGCGAGGACCAAAGCGAACAAAGTGTTCGCCACGAACTCGGTTACTGGCAGCAATGCCGAGCAGGAACCGCCTCCGAGGGAGCATCAGATGCTCTCCAACGAAGAGATCAACTACCGCTCGCAGCTCTTCTCGCGGAAGAAACCAAGCAACAAAAATGCGCTTGAAACGCCAGCAGCCAGTGGGCCCACCGCCAATCTCAACAGCAATGGCAGGTATCCAGCACAAGGCGGCGGGGTGGTTGAAACCGAACAATCACAGCTCAGCAATCGCCTCTTAGTGTCCAACGCGAGTCTTAACGATGGAGAGAACTTGTCCGACGACGAGGATGACGAGCTGGCGGTGTCTCAGTCGCCCCAGTTACTTGACGAACTTTTGCTCACGACGCTGTCGATGCCTCCGTTGGCCAAGACGACAGGCACCAAGGATACAGCGTCCCATATCCCGAACAGGAATGCTGCGAGCGCCTCCAATTCAGCGGCGATGGGCAGTTTGACTGCCAACACCGCAGGCAGGAATAGTCATGACTGCAGTGATGAGGAACGTTTCTACGGCGAAAGTGGCGCGCTTGGTGTTTGCTACGGCGTGTCATCGCTACAGGGTCGACGCAGCACCCAGGAAGACCGATGGGTGGTTTTTCCTGAGGTTGCCGCCGCTCTGGATTATGCCGAAGCTCCACCAGCACCATGGTCGACTCAGAGCGCATACGTGGGGCTTTACGACGGTCATGGCGGCGAGGAGTGTGCCAATATCCTTCACGAACAGCTGCACACGTGGATCTTCCGGTCACCGGAAGCTCCTGCGCTGACGTGCAAGGACCTGCAGGACTGCTTCGAGGCGCTGGACTCGTCCGTGTGCGACTACCTTCTGCACAAAGACGATCTCAGTGGATCCACAGCCACAGGTGTCGTGCTGCGTCCCATGGCTGATGGGAAGCTGCTCCTCACGATCGCACACGTGGGCGACTGCCGCCTGGTGCTGAGCAAACGCGACGGCACCACCGTAGACCTGACCAGGGACCATCGCCTCACACTGGAAGCCGAACGCGAGCGCGTGCTTCAACTTGGCGGCCGCGTGGTCAACAACCGCGTGAACGGCGTCATGGCCATCACGCGCGCCTTCGGAGACCTCGAGTTCAAGGGACTGCTGGGTCGCAGCAGCGGGGACAGCAGCAACGCCTTCAGCGCCTTCGGACAGTTCAGTAGAGCGTCGTCCAGAGAGGACGAGAAGGTCCCGGCGCTACTTACGGCACGGCCGGACGTGCACGACCTGGAGCTCGACCCTCGCGAGGACGATTTCCTCGTCCTGGCCTGCGATGGCCTCTGGGACGTGCTGACTAGCGAAGAAGCCACGAGCATCCTCCGGGATCGCATGGCTTTCCATGGCGACCTTCAACTCGCGGCCCACGAGTTGGCGCAGGAAGGGATCCGCCGCTACTCCAACGACAACATCACGGTCATCGTCGTGCTCTTACAGCCACCCGTTGCAACATGATAAAGTATCTTTGGTCGACCCAAATCGACGAGATGGGTACGTAATGTTAGATTGGGTTGCATGCGACTGCAACGGGGTTTTGGATGTTTGGGTTATTTCGCGCAAACGAACGCCTGCCTGTTGTTTTCTGACCCATGCGTTGTTTTCGTGCCCAGAACCCGTTAATTCCGAACCTCCTCCCGCCAAAACATACAAACATCATGCTGGAGCTCCACAAGTTGCTGGCGGCTTATCGCGCCGCCCCGACGGGCATCGCGATCCCCGTGCTGAATGAGGCGGCTTTCCAGCTCGGCAAGTACAGCGACGGCAGTCTGCTCAAGTTCCGCGGCGTGGTGCGCGACGTGCAGGACCCGGAGCTGGTGCTGCTCGCGCCAGAAGGCGACGTGGCGGCCGCGCGCTTGGACGCCGGCGCGTATGTGAGCGAGAAGCTCGTGGAGCGCGTGCCGCTGAAGGTGACGCTGTTCCCGCACTCCACCGACTGGGCCAAGCGCGCGTATGACGCGCCGTTGAAGCAGGAAAGCGCCACGACAGCCGAGCAGGCGACTGACAACGGCAACGGCAAAGGCACGAAGCGGCCGAGCGAAGCGGTCGAGAACGTCGAGATGGAGCCCAATGAGGGGATAACCACTGGACATGACGATAAAAAGCCCAAGGCGACGCCCGAAATTCCAGCAGACGCTGAAGCCAGCGCGTTCCTGCCGCGGGCCGTGAACATTTATGTGTACGACGGCCAGTACAAGGACACGCCGTTGGACGCATTCAAGGTGAACGAGGCCTTCGAGTTCGTGGGGATTCTGGACCTGATGGTGGTCGGAGCTGGCGGTAAGGCGAAACCTAGCGACGGAGAAGACGGAGAAGACGGGGGAGAGACCAGTCTGAGCGCGAGAGAGCTGGAAGACCTGCAGATCTCCGACTGCATCGACGAAGTGCAGCGCAAGGACCTGTCGGGGGTGGTCCTGCACTGCTGCGATGTCAGTGCTTTACATAGTGTACACCACGTGCGTCCACACCAGCCATGCGAATTCTACGCGGGGATTCACGAGAGCAATGCCGCTAGGACGCAGTTTTGCCTTGGGGAGTGGGAGAAACTGGGTCATGACTCGGATATCGCGGCCATGCGGAAGCAGTTGGTGGACTACCTCAAGCAGGCGGTTCGAGGGGATACACTCGCCGCCGAGTATCTGCTACTGACTCTGCTGTCCCATGTGTACGCTCGTGCCGACCCGTCGACGCCGCTGGGCAATCTGTCGCTCAATTTGGAGCTGGAGAAGTCCCTCGAGACGGAAGAGAAGAGTGCGTTCGTGGCGCAATTGAACAACACGCTGGAGTCCTTGATGCCCATGGTGGCACGTGTCGATCTGTCGCTGAAGGAGCTGAACTCGACCAAGTTCATGCCGCACAAAGACTACGATCGAGAAGTGTTGTTGGGTGGCGTATTGCAAGTGGCAAATGGCACGACGATGTTGGTGAACGAGACGGCGCTGGCTGCTGGACAGTTGAACGCCCAGGGCGTGAAGAACATCGGAGCGTTGCAGTCGTTGGTCGAGAAGATGCTGCTGCCCTACGACTTCCAGTTCTACAACATGGACTTCCCGCAGGATGTGGCGGTGGTCACTGTCTCGGAGGGCAAGAGCATCTTGCCCGTGAATGTGGCGGTGCCCTTAGCGGCTACAGATACTGTGACGGAAATGACGTCGACACCGGCGGAGCAAGTGCTGGAGTGCTTCCGCGTGTTCCTGAGCGTGCTGCGCTCATTTGCAGTCACGATCGGCAATGAAGAAGCCGAAATGGCCGAGAAACATTACGTCGAGTGTCGAAAGTCTCAGCAAAAGGTGGCGGTAAGTCCCAGCGATGTTGTCCCGCCGTGTGAGTCTGTTTACTGTTGCGGTAGCTTGTGGATATCTAACCGGAACGCATTCGTGTTTGACTGACTGGGTCTGTTGATAGCTGGAAGATCTGCATCGCTGGCTGCGTCTCGCACGCCTCGTGGCTCTCAGTCGTGGGGAAGGGCAAGTCTCCAAGGCCGCATGGCAGACGATGCTGGATCTGGAGACTCGGCGACTCACACGTAGTACGAGCGACGCCTCATCCGCCTGAGCTTCCCGCACAGAAAGGAATGACACGTACGTGCCTAGCATTTGCATTGTCGAGTGACGTAACTTATGAAAAAGGGGTCTGGGCTCTTGAGCTCTTGGTGGTGGCTCCTGCCTTCAGGCGTGATCTGGTTGAGAGAGAGGTGCGCTTCATGCACTGCTCGGCGTCCATTTCTGGATGACCACGACCAAGAACTCCTTCTCTGTTGGGTCAAGACACAACATATGAGGCCCCGGATTGGAGTCAATAGGCTGGCAGACCTTGTCGCGGGGCTACGCACCGTGGGCGATGAGCAGCTCGAGCTTCTTGACGCGGATGCGCATGTACTGCAGGTCGTTCTTGGGGTTCAGATCGCGCACGACGCCGCGAGCCTTGGTCGTGAGCTCCTTCATGTACAGCGCGTACTTCTCGGCCTCGGCCACCTGCATCTGCGGGTGGCGCCGCAGCACATTGCCGTTGCGGTCCGCGATCACGTAGCCCTCCACGCCCTTGTGGTTCTTGATGCGCTCCAGCGTCTCCTCCACCTCGGACATGATGTCTTCTTCCCCAGTCCGTCGACCCTGATGCCAAAAAGATACTGAGCGAACAGTCACGACGCTTCAGACGGCGTTTGATCCATTTGCTGTTGCATTCACTCCACCGCTACTAGCCAGGGGCCTGGCGTCTCTCTTCCTTCCTCCCTGCTTTACATCACGCGTCCTCTACCTCCACACCCGGCGGAGTTGAGGGGCCGGGCTTGGCGACGATGTAGTAGGTGGTACCGAAGTGGAAGCGGTGCACGGTCTCGACCTCCAGCCCGGCTTGCTCCACGAGTGTCAGGATGTCGCGGTTCCAGTGGCAGCCCCACTTCTGCGCATGCAGCTCCGCGAACTTGTCCAGCACATTCGACAGCCACGAGTAGCTGCTGCGGCCGTGCTCCAGCAGCAAGATGCGGCCGCCGTCGCGGCGACACACGCGCTGCATCTCTCGCAGCGCCTGCACCGAGTCGTCCATGCTGCAGAGCCCGAACGTGTCCACCACCGCGTCGAACTGGCCGTCCGGGAAGCCCAGCGCGCCGGCGCGCATGACCTGGAGCTCGCAGCTCGCCACCTTGGCTTGACTGGCCGGCGAGATCTGCTGCAACATGCCGTCGCTAAAGTCCGTGAGCGTGAGCTGCGTGTCCGGCAGGTAAAAGCCCAGATTGCGCCCCGTCCCGGCCGCGATCTCCAGCACGTGGCCGCGAGCGCGACGCAGCAGGAAGCGCCGCATGAGCGAGATGCCCGTGAGCCGCTCGTCCCAATCCACCTCGCCGTCGTACTTGGCCGCGTTGGCGTTGAACACCTGCAGCCGCTTGGCGTCGGTCATGGCCAGGTCGGCGGAGGCCTCCGCTTTTCGAGGCTCATACAGCGTCAGATACGTCACGAACGCCGTGCCCGCGTACACCAGCGCCCCGCCGACCAGCACGCTCGGCCGCTTCCAGAGCGGCGCCATGCTCTCTCAAGCGAAAATGATACAAGCCACCAGCGCTAGCCATGTCCTGGTGGAATTGCCCCTATGATCATAACAGAAATGGTAGCATATTTCTGATGAAGGAAGTATTAGCAAATACCGGTTCCCACCCCGTTATTTTCACCTCCTTGCTCGATATGCGACAGTTTAAATGGACCTAAAAAGCCAGAAGTCCCGGTATCTACCGGTATGTCCGGCTACCTCAGATCATCTTTGAAGTAAAGCGAGAGAGCATGGGGCGGTCGGTAGCGGCCGTGATCTGCGCGGGCGCGAGCGTGCGAGCGGCGCTGTACGCTCTTCCCAGTCTACAAACGACCTTGGCAGATCGCCCGGAGCTGGTGACGGCTGTGTCGTCCTTCCGCCGCGTGCAAGAGGGCGCTTTCCTCTTCGAACGCACGGATTCGCCCTACGCCGGCGACGTGTTCCATCAGCCGCCGCTGGTGTTCGCGGCCTTCTACCCGCTCGTGAGCCTTGCACCACCCGCGCTGCGATACGCGCTCACATGCGTGGCCTTCATCTGCGTGGACGTGCTGATCGCTGCGGGCTTCGCACGGCTCTGTCGACGCACGCTGCAGCTGGAGGAAGGTCGCGTCCGCAGGTTTCAAGGCCAGGAGATCTGGCTCAGTCGAGTGCCTGTGTCACCGTTGCTGGCGCCCAATGCACTACCAGCTACTGTGGCCTTTATGTAAGATCTGAGCTGAATGAGGGCCAGTTATATGGTGTGCAAGGACGCCGAGCTGATCGCAAAGTTACGATTATCTTGAGTGTAGATACCTGCTGAATCCGTACTCACTGGCGTCGAGCGTGGCCATGTCCACGGCGTCGCTCACCCATCTGGCGCTGATCTACAGCCTCGTCTTCGCAGCGGAAGGTGCGGCTTCAGTCCTATTTCGCTCGAGTTGAGATGACGTTTGATAATGATATTGATCTGGTCCGTATGGTTTGTAGGAGCGATTGTGGCGTCGATGCTGTGTGTGGCCGGTGGCGTGTATCTCTCCGTGTACCCGTTCTTCCTCATCGTGCCAATCGTGCTGCTATTACGAGCCGCCAAGAGCCCGAAGGTGCGACTGATCCAGTAGTAGATGCTGGAAGGAAAAGCGTTGAGCGGTTGGTGCTCAGCTGGGATCTAACGCTTGCTGCTGACAGGAGAACATCGGGCCCAACGATGACGACCAAAGCGAAGAAGGGACGCGCTCTTTGGTGTCTCTTAGCATCAGCTGCTTCGTCGCATTTGGCGTCTGGCTGGGGCTGCTCCTCTACTTGTCGTGGAGTTTGAGCGGCGACTGGGAGTTCCTGGAGGAGACGTACGTGTGGGTGGCCAAGTACTCGGACTTGACGCCGAACGTGGGCATCTTCTGGTACTTCTTCATGGAAGTCTTCGACCGCTTCATCCCGTACTTTCTCTTCGTGATGCACCTGCATCCGTGCATCTACGTCGTCCCGATCTACCTCCGCATGGCGTACGTCTCTCCTCCTTTGGCATTCAGTGGGGTCTTAATCTATGGCCGATAGAAGGGGTCACTGTTTCTCGAAGCATCGATTAACCGTCTCGCTTTGCGTGAAACACCTTCAGGCACCGCCCGCAGGCCTTTGCGTGCGCCTTGATCGGCATCTTCTCGCTCTTCCAGGCGTATCCGACTTTCGGTGACTTCGGCTTCTTCCTCGCGATGATGGCGTTGCATCCCAAGACGATAATGTGTACGTGAACAGTATGGACCTCCTGACTGCGTAGTATGGGGATTGTTGGTGCATTTTGCGGTTATTTACACGTTGTGTTTGTGTCATTGCCTCCTTCCATAGCGATCGAGAATCGCTTCGCCTACGTGTTGGGCCTGGGAGTGGCGACATGCATGCTGCCGGTGATGTGGTTCCTGTGGCTGTTCCCAGCGTCGGGCAACGCGAACTTCTTCTACAACCAGACGCTGGTGTACCAGATCTTCAATTCCCAGATCATCACGGCCTTTGTGGGGGCGTCCATGAAGCGCGACAAGGACGTGCAGAAGTACCGGGCAGCTCGTTTGCAGGAGGTGGACGCGGTCAAGGAGAGCTGAAGCACGTGAATCGACAGTTTAGAACCCGCGGCTTCCTCTTCAATCGCACTCGCTTCGCCTCGTCGTTTGACTTGCTCTTCGGAGAAGGATGGCAATGCTTTGGAGAGGGGACTTATCGTTTGTTGTTGATCGTTGCAGACAGCGAAGCAAACGGAAATGGCGATGGAGCAGGCAACGTCCAGTCGGTCTCCTGGGAAGCCGAGCCGAAGACGCGAATGTGTCCTAGAGGTGGATGGGGGAACTCTCGCATGTATTTCACCTTGGGCAGACTGGCTGCCGAGCTACAGTGCTGTGAGTGCAAACAAAGCGTCGTGAGTTGGCTGATCAGCGTGTGGCGGGTTCAACAGGGTCCAGTTGTACCTCGTGGAGGGAGAAGAGGCTCTCCATGCCTTCGTTGGGCCAGCCATCTTCGTCACCTTCGGCGAGCAAGCTACTGCGCGAAGAAGGTTTGCGCGACAAGCGGTTCGGACACGCCGGGGTGCGTATCCGCAAGCTCTGAAGATGTTTCTCGCCGTGATGCTGTCCACAATAGCCAGCAGGTTCAGGTAATGCTTGTCTGTGCAGATGCAGTGGAGAGTGAGGGTACGTACGATGTGTTTGGGCAGCACCAGACTTGTGGCACTCGAAGACTTGGCAACTTGGGGTGACGCAGCGGTCCGAGGTGAGACGGCGGGTGTGCTTTTGGCTGGTGCCTTCTGGGGAACGTGCTTCGATTCTGTGGCAAGCACGGACTTGTTTTTATCGGATACTTTGAGCAAGGCACCGAGTTCCTTCTCAAGCTTGGCGTTCGTGGCGCTCTCCCGGATCGGTGCCTTTCCTGACGCTTTATCGGGTACTTCAAGCAGGAGATCGGAGCATGAATGCCGCGCTGGTGACGAGAGTGTGTCCGCGAGCTTGAGCGCGACACCTTTCGCGAGAGGTGTCGTCTTCAGGTCCAGTGTAAACGTTGGTGAGGACTCAAACAGCCCGATCTGGCCTTCGAAAAGGCTCTCTCTCGGTGCTTTCCATGGTTCCGAAGATCGAGATGGGGATGCTTGTACGCGGCGTTGCTTCGGCGCAAGGCTTCGCTCCACTTGACTGGTTTCCTCGTCTCGCTTGGGGGTCGCCAGTAGCTGAACCCGCGGCTCGACGGAGTTTCGCTGTTGCAGATCAAGCAGCAGATCGTGACGAGGTTTCCGGGCCACAACAAAGCAGTTTTCACCGACGACGAGCTCGCCGCCTTTGCCTAGCAGCACCACATCCGAAGCGAGTCCTTCGTAGTCTTCGGTCCGGAAGGTTGTCTTTTCATCGCCCGCAATGGTTGGGCCATCTAGCGCATCGTTGCTGGCGGGTTTGCAGTTCAGGGGTGACAAAGCGGGGATCCCCGGGGTCTTCCCCCGAGTCCCCTGTCGGCTCGGCTGGAGTCGCGAACGCGCCGCACTGGCAGCCAACACGGCCATCGCCTCCTCCTTCTCGAGAGAGATGCTTG
Source organism: Nothophytophthora sp. Chile5 (assembly GCA_001712635.2). Lineage (NCBI taxonomy): Eukaryota > Oomycota > Peronosporomycetes > Peronosporales > Peronosporaceae > Nothophytophthora > Nothophytophthora sp. Chile5. The sequence goes on from MBAC02005368.1 coordinate 34,846, forward strand.
GGTCGGCCAAAGAGCGCAGTTTCGGCCTCAGAGCTCCCTTGCGGTTGGCTTCATCAGTCGAGCGATGCTGGGACTCGCGCGTGCTCAAGTCTCGCTCAATGGCTGCTCGGCGTTGGAGCTCGACGAAGTCCGCGGACATCCTCGCTGTGCTGCCTATGGACGACGGCGCTGCCGGATCCCTGCTCGTGAAAGACGCATCCTGTGACCAAGTCAAGAAAGTGGACACTTTTGAGGTCGGGGCGGCGCTGCGAACCGACACGGAAGGAGCCCGCGAGCCTCCGAAGCGCGAGGCTGTGTGCGAGGACGCTCGAGATTGCGCGTAGCTCCCGTACGTCGAGACTTTCATCGCGGTCGCGTAGTGCTGTTCTCGTCGCTTGACCTTCTTCCGAACCAGTTTTGACCCGTGGCGATCCACTGGCGGGGCTAGAGGCTTGGAATCGCGGTCGAAGCACAGCTCGCCGTCGTCAAACACATGCTGGCCACTGAAGAAAATGGACGGAAGCATTTGGGTCATGAGCCCCCTCACAGCATACGAAACCTGCGTGGGAGCCAGCAAGAATGAGAGTGAGTGTGCGTGATTGAGGCGAGAGCAATGGCGTGCAGAAAGATGGTCGCTTCGTACGATGAGGTGAGCGTCATGCGGGTCAATGGGATCGAGTTGGCAGGTTGTCATGTCGACTGCCATGGCGACGTTGGGGTCCTTTAAGACCAGTCGTGTACATGAACCAACAGCGCGTTTGCTGGAGTTAGGCAGCAGTTTGACCACGGGGACAGGCTCACGACACCAAACCGTCGCTGCCGTCGCCGTCGCCGTTGGGCGAACGCTAACAGGAGCGACCTCCTTTGATTGTTTGCGTACCTTCCTCGGCTTCGGCTTGCCCATGTTGAAATGGAGGCCAGGCAGGCGGAACGAGAACTCGAAGCGATCAAGCAGCCCAAGTTGCCTGTCATAAGCGGAGTCGCGAAGCACAAGGTTGGCGACCGCTCTACTGGCCGAACGGCGCCGCAAATAACTTGGTCGGCAGATTTAGACGCGTCGATGTCGGGGGAAGTCGTTCGCCGACTTGACACTCCCGCAAACGGAATGGGTGGCTGCTTCCGCGCTGAACAGGACGGTCAAAGACAGAGAGAGGCATCCAGGAACGCACAACACAGCAAAAAATACGAAGTTTGTGTTCCTCTCCTCGCCTCCGCCCTCCACGAACTCACATTCACGTGCCCTGCCTAATTGGATTGCCTACGTCGAGCGTCGACAGCAGTCGCCTCGACCCGAGGACCTCGGTCCCAAAGGCTTCTGTTGCGGTCACTCGTCGAGCGGTGGCTGGGGCGTCTATCCTCTACAGTTCTGCTCGCCTGAGCTGGCGCGACCGGCCCCACCACTGCGTCCTGCCTGCCTGCTGAACGTCGCCGCTCGTTCACTGCTGCTCCTGAGCCCGACGCGCGTTCCGGATAATATCTAGCAGACCACCCACGTTCTTCTTATAGAGCTGCAGCTTGGCGTCGATCTCCTGCCACTGCTCGGGGCCGAAGCCGCGCTCCAGCGAGCGGGAGATCACCACGGTGCGACGCAGCTGGTCGATCTTGGCACTCACCAGACCCGACGTGATGGCGCGCACCACCCACTTCTCCACGTCCTCCTCGGCCACGGCCAGCGCCGCGGCCACGTCAGCGTACGGAATCTCCTTGAAGCCCGTGGGCAGCGAGCACAGCGTGAACAGACGCATGGTGTCCGCCAGCTCCGTCTCGTCCAGCGCGTTGTCCGTGAACACGCTGCCAGCGCTCTTCTGGAACGCCGTGAACTCAGCCAGCGTCTTGGTCGACACGATGTCCAGCAGCTCGTACAGCTTGCCGGGCTTGAGCGTGGCGGCCACCACAGGGCTGGCCGCCAGGTCCACGCGGGCCAGGAAGCTGGCCACCGAGTTCTGCAGCACCAGCTTGGCCGCACGCTCGGCCACTGCCTTGCCTGTGGCCAGCTCCTTGGCGTCCGACACCTGCGCGAACGTGGCCAAGTACTTCTCCAGGACCGCCAGCACCTTGAGACTGGTGGCGCGGGGCTCACTCGTCTCCAGCACGTTGGCGATAGTCAGATGCAGTTTGCGGCGGTCAGCAATCGTCAGCGTCTTAGCGTCCAGCAGGCTCTCGGCTGAGTCCAGGTAGCCGCTCACCAGCTCCACGTTGCCCGACTTGCCCGCCAGTTCGACCACCTGTAGAAGCGCCTGGAGACGCAGCGCTGGGAGCGCCGTCGCCTTGTTGAACAGGTTGGACGCACTGACAACAGCAAGCGACGGTATCTTTGTCAGACGCCGTAGTTACAAGCAGCTACTATCAGAGCAAGGGGACAGGACACTCACATGCGGATACGCAGCACGGCGCTGCCCTCGGAGGCGCCCGTGATCGTAGCCAGCAGCTTCTGGGCCTCGGCAAGCGCCTGGTCGGTCGGCAACTGCAGGACCACGGCGAACAGCAGACTAAAGGCGCCCTCCACGTCGGTCTCTGCCTCGAGCGCCAGCAACTGCGCCGCCTTGGGGACCACGGCGGCCGCCACCGGCGCCAGCTCGTTCTTCTTGATCTCGACCGAGAAGTCCAGCGCGCTGCCCGGCAGCAGCTTGTTCACATACGCGACGAGATCCGTCGCTGCGCCCGCCATGATGAAGGGAGAGAGAAGGGAAGGAAGGGAGAGGAAGAGCTCAAGCCGAAGATGCGGTGGCGATGGCTGTGGGGTGAAGGCTCGGGGCCCAACCAACGATTTCGGCCCTCAAGTGGCAACGCTGCGTTGGTGGAGGGTTGCAGGATAGGGGTGGGAGGGATGGAGGGGTGTGATTGGCGGAAAGTGGGAGCGAGGAATTCCACTCAAATAGATTATGACAGGTGCCTCAAACGATAGATAAAGAAATCTGAGGGAAGGAATACCGGTAAACTGACATGGGACGTGGGAGCTCCACAGGTTTCTTTTCAGAAGGAGGAGCAATTTGCCTCCTATATATACTATATAAAGGAGGCAAATTGCTCCCTGTTTTTAGGGTATTACATTTAGTCTTCGCGGCAGGTTCTGTGGATGATGCAAAAGGGGTTATTTTGCTCCCTTTTGCTAGAAAGGGGAAAGGCAGCGATCTTGGTGCTGGACTTCAAGTTGAAGCGGACCAGCTTCGACTTGGCCTATGAATAAACCATCAACAAACCCCTCAAAATGACGGACGCACAGGACCTTGGCGCCGCCGAGCCCGCTCTTGCGGTGAACGAGGCGCTGGTGATTCGCATCCAGACGCTCTTCCGCTGCCGCCGCGCGCGTCGCGAGGGCGTGGAGCTCGCCAACCGTGCGTACCTCAAGTGCTGGGACGCCGCGACTGGCTTCGCGTACTACTGCAACCTGCGCACGGGCCTCTCGTCCTGGAAAAAGCCGCTGCTCCTAGCAGCTCGCGACGCCGTGGAAGTTTCGACCGCCACGCTCTCGAACCAGCAGCAGTCTGCGCATCTCTCCGAAGTGCCGCCTCCGCCGCCCACTACCGACCCGCTGAGCATATTGACCACAAAAGAGTGGCAAGAACGACATGACGAGAGCGTCGCGTTCCAGCGCAAGTGCGCGGCCGAGAAGCGCGATCTCCTGCTCAAACACCGCCGGAAAGTGGCGCGAGCCATGCGACGCTTCGAGAAGAACGCGCTTGACGAGAAGCGCCAGGCCCGCGTGGGTCGCTTGGCGCGATTGAAAAACGAGAACCAGACGCTTCTCCAGGACCTCCACGACGGCAAGAAGGTGCTTGGACAACTGAGTAGCCCTTGCTCTGCTTTGATTCTTGACGAAGATCTACTCGTGCGCTCTGGTTTGGTAGAAAGAGAACGTGGAGACGATTCGGGAGGCGGCGATGCGCGGTCACGTGGACCGGATAGAAACGTTGCTGGTCGCGGGATTCAGTGCTGATGCTGAAAGTGTACGTTGCCTTAGCAGAATCTCATACGAAGCATGATTCTCATCTTGTACTTGTGTTCTGATGCAATCCCCATAGGCGATGGGCTTGACGCCACTGCTGGCTGCCTGTCAGAGCGGCCACTTGGACGTCGTCACGCTCTTGCTGGCGAGTGGCGCGGACGTCAACCGCGCGCACTCCAAGACGGGGCGGACCGCTCTGATGGAAGCTGCCAGTCGAGCGACGCCGCCAGTTCTGAAGGAGCTGCTGCGATACGGTGAGTCTGCTATTCAAGGACCGAGCAGTGCACCGAGCGCTAGTAGAGAAACAGACCAACGTGAGTTTGTTTGCGTCCTGTGCTACTGTAGGTGCGCGCATTCACGTGGAGGACGCGCAAGGGGAGACCGTCTTTGATTGTATGAACGACGTGGCGAACCGAGAGATTGTGACTCAAGCGTGTCAAGTGTGGTCGAGCACGAATGCTGCCGTATTCCCGGCAGAGTTTCGTCAGGTCTCATTGGCGCTTGCTCTTGTCAGCAAGCGCCAGCTCAACGCGTTCATAGCCGAGAAGACGGCCACGCGTAGAGAGCTCATCCTGACGAAGCAGACACTGCAGCGACAATGCGCCGAGGCGAAAGTCCGCTACGACCAGGAACTGCGCGGCTGCAAACTGGAAGCCACGCTCAAGCGACGGCTTACGGCTATTGAGGCAGCGGACTCACGATACGAGGCTGAGCGACGAAGGCTGTTACACAAGCTCCAGGATGCCGTCGACAAGCTGCACAACAGCGATCGTCCTCCGTTCCTACCCGAGAGAGCCATTCTGAACATCCTCGCATTCTGTGAGCGACACTGGTTTGAAGTTGATCGTCGACAGGCGCGGCCTGCAAGAGCGAGGAAGGCAGCGAACAAAACACATGCTCGACCTGACTTGGAACGCTGGAAGATGTCCGCAGTCGTCCCATGTACGCTTCGCGCTGCTCCAGACCGGCTACCAATCGATCTTGAACTCGAATGGAACGCCCTCCACGAGGATCTGAAGGTAGAGCGGGTCGACAGAAGCCAAGCTGAACATGCTACGCTCTTGACTGACTGCATTGCTCGTTGTGCGTCTCAGCGTCTTTGCGCTCAGTTGCAGACAGTAGAGAGCAACGAGCACTTTGACATGAAGAGTGGCGTCTCGAGGGATGCAAGTGGCCTGAGTCTTGCGACACTCGACGTTTGCATCGAACAAGCAGAGAACCTGCCATATCGCGACCCGCGAATCGGTGACACAGTACGTAACCCACCCAACCCTCCTATCAACGCGCCAGTGTGGAAATGCACTTACCTGCTCACCCATTTCCGTGCCAGATCGACCCTTTCGTCTGCGTTTCCCTGCGATCCACCTCGACAATCGACGACAACGCCACCGCTTCCATCAACTCGGACATGCGGATCGGCGATCGCAATCCCGTGTGGGCCTTTCGCTGCGAAATCGTGGCGGTGCCTTCAATCCAAAGGGACCTTGGCGTCCAAGTGGTCGACAAGCAGCGACAGGAAGTCGCGGGCGAGATCTCCATCCCGCTACGCTCACTTTTGGATCAGAAGGAGCACGAGGAATGGCACGTCTTGCCTCCCACACTACGTCAGCAGCTCCTCGAGAAGCAGCCGCGCCAACAGCCAGCGCGTCTCCGGGTCTGCGTGAAGCTGACGCATACAAAGGTGAAGTGCAGAGCAAACTCTGCTGGATATACTACTTGATATCCGCTGACCTGGCCGTCTGCCTGTGACTGCGACTGTAGTCGATTGTACTTACGCGGGAGCTCCAGCAGCTCATGAAGGCTCGCGAAGCGCTCGTTAAGAGAAGACGCGAGTTCATTCAAGTTGTGCTCCAAGCACAGTTCCTGCAGCTGCCTTAAGACAGCCAACTCACCCAAGGTAGCCACATACCCAGCACTCTGAGACGCACCTAATGCTTGCGCTTCCCGTACTTATCAGCGGCCCAGTCAGGCAGTTCCGGCAGCTGCACGTCTTCGCTGGGTCCCAGCCGCTTGAACAGTTCCTCCACGTACATGTGCTTGATAAGTCCCGGCGGCCTTGCCACGGCGAACGCCGCCAGCGCCTCGGCAACTGTACAGCCCTGCCGCTCCACCATGTAGTTCACGATGAGGTACCCGGTCCGGTTCAAGCCGTGGGTGCAGTGCACTGCGATGGCGCCCACGGGCTCTTTGGCTACAAACGCGTCCACAATCTCCATGAATCTGGCCACATCGTGCGCTGCGGGGGGGCCGCGAAAGCCCTCGATCTTGAGTTTCACGTACTCCGCGGGCGAGTCCGCGAACTCCGAGACGCCGTCGTAGTACTTGAAGGTGTTCGTGAGGTCGATGACCATCCGCACGTCGTGGCCCTCCGCTGCCTGAGCCTCCAGGAACCTCTGCGGACTCCAGAGATCATCACTGGCCTTCAGTAGATGAGTGTACTTGTCGTCCAGCGGCACACGCATCGGCAGGAACCTTGATGTGCCGATCAAAGCGCCCATCTTGGGCACGTCTGTCCAGTTCTCGGGGATCGACAGCTTCTTCTGCCTGGGTTTCCCACCTCGTGGCGCACTGCGTCGTCCTCCTCGACCACGAGAAGATCGACGGATACCAGTATCAGTAGATAGCGGAGCGGGGGGAGGAGCTTCGCCACCATCGAGAACGGCAGCAGACGTCTCTCCTACGACCTCTACCGTCGCTTCGACTATCACAGCTGCCTCCTTCTCGGTTTTCACTGGTGTACGAGACCGTCGCTGCCTCCTGGCGCTGCTCTCCATGGCCGGCAAGGCGCTTTTGACGCCGTGGTGGCGTCGCGGACTTCTGCTTCGACTTCGGGATCGACGTCGGCGTCGCTCGCGGGACCTGGAGCGACGGGATCTCCTTCTGAAGGACGGGGAGCGGCTACGATAGCGGCGACGACGACGAGAGGGAGGAGACTCGCTCCGACTGCGGTGGCGATGGCGACGATGTGGCGGGGATCTCTCTCGGCTGCGGCTGCGACGGCGACGGCGCTCTCCAAGATGAGGCATTCGCGCTTGGCCACTGGTGAGCTCTTCGCCGGATGTGGGTGCGGCGTCGTAAATACGGCATCTGTCCAGTTCTGAGAAAGCTTCTTTGAGGGATCTTGTCTTGGTCGAGGTTGGTCACTCGTGAGATTTTCCGCGTTAGTTGAGGAGATCGCGATGTACTCATTTCATGCAGGAAGGTAAACTGTCAAAAGTTGTTTATGGTAGTTTCATATTTGATATGGCTACAGATCGCACGACTTGGGACTCAGGTCGCTTGGAGTTCGCTGTCGGGCTTCGTCGAGGCGGCGATCAATCTCGCGCATTTTCTCGGCAGTCTGCAAGACTTGCTCGATGTCGATGCCGTTGGTCTGCAGCGTCTGCAGTCGCCTCAGCGCTGCAGTGAATCCCTCGCGCAATAACTGCGTGCGCTGCGACCGGATCAGCGCACAGCTCACATAATGCAGGAAGCTGAACCTTCTAGGATCTGCGAGCAGCGCGTCCCATATCCGCAGCGTAGTAGACATGGGGAACTCTCGTCCAAGCAGCGTCATGTACCACCGTAAGCTGTACAAGTCTGGCGTCAAGCCCACCGAGTTCTGGCAATTTCAAAGCACAGATTATGGGCATTAACGCTCAATCAAGAGAAATGGGATGGAGTACTCAAGTGTCGTACCAGATGCTGCCACAGAATGGCGTCGTGTTGCCGCAGGAGCTGCGTTAGACGCGCCATTTGTGTGTCTGCGCCGCTCTTGAGTGGGTCGTGTGGTGCCCGGCCGTAGAGCACTCTGAACGACGCTAGGACGGCCGCGAAGCAGTGGAAGGCGTCGGCTTCGGCCTCGCAAACCCAGTCGGCTACTGGGTCGGCGCTACATACGTAAATGATTGGTGCGAGGATCTCATTCATGCCTTGAATGTACCCCACGTCCGGGTGCAGCTTGGCGAAGACGAAGAGAATGTAGAGCATCTGCTGCTGCACGATACTCCCGCCTGCAAAGAACGCGAGATCGCTGCGCGTGCGAGACACATCCTAAAGAACAAGCACAAACACGTTTAGAGCGGCTACAGAGCTCTCTTTTCGACCGACCAGACCAGCCATACGCGCGCATACCTTGTCGATCTCTTTCATGAGAAACATGTCGCCACGATGTTCCTCGTCCGTGCGGGCTCCTCCTCCAGCACGTTGAGAGGCAGTGCCACCCACGAAGTCGCATTTCCAGCGACGATACTGAGACCGAAGGCGCTCCAGTTGGCCAGTCCATCCTGGCGAGTCTCCTTGCAGTACGCCGAGTGCCAAGCGCCAAGCCAGAGGCCGGAGGTGACCTGGAGAGGCAAGCGCACTCTCTTCGCCTGGACCGTTGGCACTGGTATCCGCCGTGCCGCGGTGAGCTTGAGGCGCCTCCGGTACCCCTCGGAAGAGCAAGGGACGCAGCTCGTCCAGGTCCAACGTGCCGGAACGGTCCTTCTGATCGCCATTTCTGTCCGCTTCTTGGCGAAATGACGTTCCCGAGCCAACGTCCGATGAAGGAGGCGAGGTAGCGATAGAAACAGAGACGGCGCAAGGCAGCAGCAGCTCCCGTAAGCGGGTCAAGCGGTCGCATGGAGAAGCTGCTGGCGCTCCATTCCTCGGAGCGGGGGCCGAGTTGCTCCCTGCAGCGTCAGACGACATGCGCGTCATCGATATCGAGATTCTTGCGCTCTAGGCACCACCAGCTCCCGATTCGGGCGAGGGATGGAACTTGCATGCAAAATGACACGCAAAATCACGTTTTTGATGCAAGTCATCCAGGAATAGCTACCCATTCTGACCCAGGAGCTGCGAATAGCTTACGATCCACCATTGAACCCCGCTTTGTAGATAAGCAACAAGGCAATCTGCTGCTCGCTCTGACTGCTGTTCACTATGGTTTGTGCCCCAAAAGCAATCAATCATGCTAAGGTTTTGCAGCAAAACTCGGCAAGCAGCGATGTGCCAGATGAGATGGCTACATTTTCAGCACCGAATCAGGAAGGCATTGCCCGTCAACAGTTTTGGGTCGAGCTCAACGAATTCCCTTGCAGTAGGCAGTCACAGTTGGAAGGGGACGTCGTCGAGAGCTGCGGGTGTTGTTCGCTTCAGGCCTGCGCCGTTCGGTAGTGCGTCGATGACGAGCAATGATGGCCGCTGTTGGTCACTCATATGTGCGACGTTTTCCATGATGGCGGCTCGGTCGTGACGCGCCGACGCCAAGGCACTGCGACATCCGAGAGCAATCATTTCCGAGCGAGGAGCGTCTACCTCTTTATATTTGTTTTTCCTCCATTTATACCAAACACAAGGAGGGGATCAACGGTTTATGCAAGAACACTTGCAATTCTGTATATCTTGTTTCACCTGCAATATTAACGATACTGAAACCGTCACTCCCGTTCGATATGACAGGTTCTGGGTGAATGGGTGCTTACCGCTACCACCCCGCACTCATATCGCAGGCTCTGCCGCTTCGATTCCCGCCCACCCAAACCGCCAAACTCCCCGACAACACCGCCGACGTTCGTGGCTTCACCTCAATCGCCCAGCCAGGCTGCTCAGCGCCCCGTATCTTTCGCCTGATTTCGTTCGGGAGAGCAGCCCGCAGTGTAAGTAAATGAACGACCAGCCCAAGTTTCGGTTTTGCAAGAGGCGGTGGGTTGGTCACTCGGATATCCGGCTCCAAATCCGCGTGAAAAACCTCACATCAAAACCTCACGTGCTGGCCGAACTCACCGCGCGCACCCGATTACAAGCCTCTCTCCCCATACAAAGCGCAAGTTCAAGGATAGGGTATGCGACATGCGCGTTGAGCCTGGTGTGGGTCACACCCGTTCTCTGCACCAAGCCACCAAAGGGGGGAACGAACGAAAGAAGGACCGCGGAAGAATTCGCGTCTTGCAGTGCGGCCGCCACACAACCCAAAGGCACGAGCACGGCGCGAGCGAGGCACTCAAGTCCCAGTCGAGCGGCGGCCAGGCTTGACCTTGTCGTCCCCACCCATCGCCTCCGGTCCGCGTTTCTTTTCGGGTTTGTCTCCCTGGTGCGTCCACCGAGGCATTTGCAAACTCGGGCTTTTGCACGAACGCAAACGCAAAAGCAAACGCAAAAGCAACGCAAAAGCAAGCACGGCTAAGCCAAGGTTAGGTCAGCTTAACCCGCCAGCAGCCATGGCGCAAAACGCGGGTGCAAATCTGCCCCCCTCAAGTAGCAACGGCGCGGCGCCTCCAGCAGCTCCGTCCGCCTCCGTCCCGCACGAAGTGCCCGGCGTGAACCCGGAGCTGCTCAGCAGCATGATGGACTGCGTGGACACGACGCTGTTCTCGCCGGCGCAGCTGGCCAACTGGGCGCAGATGCAGGCGCGGCTGCGGGTGGCGGCCGAGCAGCAGGCGCCCGTGGCGCTATCGGGCGGCGACCTGGCGCTGGTGAAGACGGAGCTGGCGCGCACGCCCGCGGCGCTGCGGCAGCCGCTGCACCGCGAGGCCAGCATCCAGGACGTGCTGGCCTGTCTGCTGGACCAGCAGCCGCCGTCCGCGCGGCGACTGAGCGCCGGCGGCAGCTTCCTGGTGAACTCGGAGCAGAAGAAGAAGCAGCAGCCGCCGCTGGACAGCAAGCCGTCGCTGCAGCAGCTGCTGAGCTCGGGCGACTTCAGCCTCACGGAGAAGAAGGAGAGTCTGCGCCACCTGCTCAGCTTCATCGACAGCTCCTTCGCCAGCAACACGCCCGAGCCGCTCACGCAGGTGTACAAGGACTGCGAGGCCGGGACGCTGCAGCGGCTGTCCAGTCTGCAACTCATGCGCAGCTTCCTGCCTTCGGAGGCCTCGGGCGGCTCGCAGGCCGCGGCCGCGGCGCCCCAAGGCGGCGCCATGGGCAACCGCACCACGAGCTTCGAGATCATCCAGGCCATGCTGAACGCCACGTCCAACCAGGCCATCCAGAAGCCCATGACCAGCCAGGACAGCTTCCGCTTCCAGCACCTGGCGCGGACGCTGGAGTCCATCGAGACGGACGTGGCGTACGACAACGAAGATTATGGAGGCGACGACGTGGTACAAGTGGACAACCTGGACAACCTGCTGGATTACCATGGCGGTGGCTCGGCTGCAGGGGCACCTCCAACTAGTGGCAGTGGCACTAACGCGGGGTTTGTGGACACGCAGACACTTTTAAACCCGTCGCGGTCCATTTATAACGAGATCGGCACGAACGACGCCAACTCGACTGGCTTCCAGACCTTCGCGCAGACGCTGGACCACCACCCCATGCCGGGCATGTACAACCCCGGCGCGGGCTCGGCCAGCGGCGGCAACCTGCCGCCCATGGACCTGATGAACCAGCCAGGCGGGATGACGTACCAGCAGCAGCAGCAGCACCTCCTGCAGCAGCAGTTGCTGCGACAAGAGCAGCAGCAGAAGCAGCAGCAGCAGCAGTACAACCAGCTGTACCAGTCGGCGCTCATGCAGCAGCAGAACAGTCTGATGCTGCCGACGCCTGGGTATGTGGCAGGAGCCAACCAGCCCAGCCCGTTCCCGGGCATGATGCTGCAGCCCGGAGCCGCCATGCTCCCGCAGAAGGCGCATCCGCAGATGCGCGGCCATCCGCAGCAGCAGCAGCTCCGGATACCGGCGCAAGGCGGCAAGCCCATCAAGACGGACGCGTCGGGCACGCAGCTGTGCTCGGCTCTCGGCTGCAACCACGCGGCGCGTGTCAAGGGCATGTGCAAGCTGCACGGCGGCGGGCGACGCTGCAAGGTCGAGGGCTGCATGAAGAGCGCGCAGACTGGGCACTTGTGCATCGCGCACGGCGGCGGCAAGCCGTGCAACGTGGAGGGCTGTCCCAAGACGGCGCAGTCCCGAGGCCTGTGCAAGCAGCACGGCGGCGGCGTGCGCTGCAAGTTCGAAGGCTGCACCAAGAGCTGCCAGTCGGGCGGCTTCTGTCGCGGCCACGGAGGCGGCAAGCGCTGCGAGTACCCCAACTGCACCAAGTGGGCGCAGAAGAACGGCCACTGCGCCAAGCACGCGCAGGAGATCGCGGCCCAGCAGCTCCAGCAGCAGCAGGCCATGCAGCAGCAGCTGGTGCATCCCTGAGAGCGGAGAGCAGTAGTACGAGGAGAGGCGGGGAGGACGTAGGTAGGTGGCGAGCGGCGGGGACTAGGATGTCCGAGTTATTAAGCATGGCTACTTTTTTTTTCGCTGAAAGTTGGACACGTTGCCATTTTGTATTCCAAGTGCGGTATTTATGGCATGTGTGCCATATTTGCGATTGCATGTTTTGATTGGTTCAATTCTTGTGTGTGTCAGCATATCGTCGCTTGTGATTGGTAGAAAGTAGACCTCATGCGCTTCAGCAATTGCGATGGACAAGAAGGCGATGGCATCCGCTAATGGGTCGACGAGCGCCTTCGACGTGCCGCGGCGGCTGATCTCGCGACGCAAGCGGCGCGTGGACGCGCTCGCCAGCTCCGCCTTCTTCAGCTCCATGGACTACGCGGCGTTCTCAGCTCTTGGTGACGCGCACGAGTCGCGGCTTTACGCAGAACTCGAAGCGCACCGACAGACACTCGTCACGTCTTCCAGCGGCCGCAGCAGCGCCGCGACGACGCGGACTCGACGCGAGGTGACGCACCTGGCGCAGCTGCTGGCGGATTGCGTGGCGTCGCGACGGATTCGGCCGCCCGGCGCGACGGACGAGCTGGACAACGCGCGGCGCCGCGTGTCCGCGATCCCCATCGGCGAGCACGAGCGCTATCTGCTGCTGCAACGCACGCTGTGCCAAGCGCAACGCGTACGCACGAGACTGCAGAGCGTATTGCCAGTGCCTAGACGGGGGCTGCGAGGCATTTGACTTGTGGCATTGTGGTTGGACAGCATGGTCTTCCCGGGATCCTGGCGCTCTCCGCGGACGAGGCGAAGCAATGGCAGCGACTTGAGAGCGACGTGAAGGCGGAACAGGTAGGTGTGAGGAATGCTGCAATCAATTGAATGCAGTGTGCGGAGCGAATGCCTCTCTAACATGGAGATCGTGGGGTTCCAGGCGCTGTTCTGCAACATGGTGGCTCGTGGGATGGCCGCGGAGACTGCGAGGCAGCAGGCCGCCGCGCCTGCGTTCGCCACAGCTTGGGTATGCAGCCGTTGGATCTGGAGTCATGATGACGAAGAGTGAGAGAGTGAGTCTAATGAGGCCGTGTGTATCTGAATGATTGCCGCAGTACGAGGCCATGCTGGCGCAGTGTCGGAACGACGTCTACCGTCTCTATCCGCGGTACTTCGAGCCGTCCTTGACTGTGCCACTTCCTGGCGACGTCGCTGGGGAGTCCACGACACCTCCAGTCGAGGTGAAGCGCGCCACTGAGGTCGCCACTCGCGGCACGTGTTGCACCGTCGACGTGAGCACCCTGGTGGCCGGCCAGTCGCTGCGTCTTGCCGCAGAGGACGGCGGAGCGCTCGCGTTCGCCGTGGGACCTCCACGTCAGGCCATCTCGGCGGACTCTCAGGCCGAGCAGCTCATGGAGCAATACGAATGCGACTTGGCCATCTCCTCGTCCACATTGGTGACGCTCTTTGATAGCGACACGTCGACTCGCTTCGCGCAACACCCGACTGGATGGGGAATCCCCATGAAAAGCCGAGTGATCGTGCGCAGTGACGCGAAAGGTTCGAAGAAGCAGATCTATCTGGACCGCCCGCTACCAGGCTCCAGCCCGAGCACACGCGAGAAGATCGCGGAGGCTGGACGTGCCGCATTGCTGTCTCGCTTCGAGGTACGTGAGGGTCTTGGTGTCGACTTGTCTGGATTGGAGTTCAGCTCTGTGTTGACGGGAATGATCGTGTCTTCGACATGTAGACCGAGTCGGTTACCGAGGGATCCACAGGCGGACGAACGACTTATCACGTCTGGCAGCTCGGAGGCAAGCGGGTCCTGGTGCGCAGCACGACGCATGCGTGTGTGGCAACCGCTGCTTCAGTTGGCTCGACAGGGCAGACGAGCACAGCAACGTCCGGCGGAGTTGGTGCGGACACTCCGGCGGATGAGAGCGAGTCGTCGAAACAGCAGCCGAAAAAGAAGGCCGTGCCTCTGAGCGTGTTCGTGAAGCCGGACTACCGCTCACTGGGAGTCGAGGAGCAGCTCACAACCAGTGAGAGGTGTCGCTTCTGGCTGCATTCATGGCTGCGGGGCAGTTCCACGGTGCTTGTGGCACGGTTCAACCCCAAGACTGGCGTCGTGAGCGCGTGGGAGACCCACTCCCTCACGTCGCTTGCGTATGGAGACGACACCCACCAGACTCTCCCGCTCGAGTGCTTTGAGTACGTTGCCCTGCTGCCACCACTGCTCGCGTGTTCCTCCTGTCATCCAGACTGTTTGAGCTGAGTTGTGGCGTGTTCTTGCTCTGTTCGGATAGCCCCATGGCCAAGTTCCAGTGGATGACCAACCTCTTCGCGGCTCTGGCGGACGTCCCGGTCGGGAACTACCTGCTGCGATTGCGAGGCGAACGCATTGGCACCAGCCGCAGAGAGCGTGGCTTGCTGGAAGTGCTCATGGCCACTGGCGAGCCGGTCGGAGGCTCCGCTAGCGACGAGTCCAGCTCGGCAGTCGTTGATCTACACCAATACGTGACCGACAACAACAAGCAAAGCCCAACGAATCCGTTGCTCGACTCCGAGTTCGTGCCGCCGGCGTGGAACCTCCCTGGACGCATCCCATACACGTTCCACACGGGCACGTACTGTCAACCGTTCTTCCTGGACGGCGTGTGTCCGCGCGTGGCCGACGGTGAAGACTGTGAGTGCATGCATCTCCGTCTCCTTCAGCGAGGCTCCGCGCGGAAATCCGCGAAAACGGGGGGCTGCTGGCGCTTCGAGAACTACAGCAAAGTGCTGAAGGAGGCGGCGCGCACGAACTTCGAGGTCATGAAGCAGCCGGTGAACGTGACGCCGGACTTTGCCTTCTGCGTCGATGCACGAGCACCGCCGCCCTCTGCGAGTCTCGCGAGTCTCCATGCACGCACATACTGCGCCAAGCCCGCGAACGAGTGCAATCTGCCGCACCTGACGCTGCACGATGTCCTGGAACGTCTTGCGGATGGCATGCTACGCACGGAGCGGCAGAGACGCAGGAAGTATAAGGGCACCAATCGCCGCCGTCACGAACACGAGCAAGCGACCTGAACCAGCTCGAGACAAGCGGAGCAGCCAATCTCGATGTAGCAAGATGGATGAACTCGATGGTAAAGCGTATTGGGGAGGGCGGGCAAAGCAGTGAGTAGCAAGCATTGAACAATAGGAGGTGACTTACTCGCATGGTTATGACGGATGCTTGCTGGCTTGACTGGGTGGTAGCCTAGCACATCACGGAGGTTAGCAGGTTAGGCGAGACTGCCGTTCAGGTGGTGTCAAGCCACTCCATCACCTTGGCGCCTCGCTCTCTATACATCACGTTGTCGCTCCTTCGCGTGCGTTGGTTGTGCTTACGCCTGAGCGCTCAGAAGAGGCCGCCGCTGCTGGATGCGCGGCTTGTCGACTTGGCGCAGCAGCTTGAAGATGCCCGTGCCGATGGGGATGGGGATACCCATGATGATGCACTCGCTGACGCCCACGATGGCGTCCGTGCGCGAGTGGACCGCGGCGTCGAAGAGGTGGTCCGTGGTCTTCTCGAAGGACGCCAGCATGAGCACGCTCTCCTTCATCTTGGCGATACCGAAGCGCGTGATACCCAGCACTTCGCCCTTGAACGTCATGATGTCCGACAGCAACATCTGGTGGCGGCGGTCGATGCCGATACCGTACGCGCTCATGATGTAGTTCACCTCGGAGCTGATGAGCTCTCGGGCCGCCTCAATACCCAACGTCTTCTCCACCTCAATGATGTGGTTCGACGTCGTGTGCAGCCCGTCCACGCCGGGGATGCCCATCACTTCCGCCAGGCCGTAGCCTTCCACCAGCAAATGGTGTGCCTTGGCGGCGCTCGGGTCCTGCTGCTCCTCGTAGTTGATCACGGCGCGGTTCACTGTCGGGATGCCTTGCACGATCACGCTGGGTAGCTGCGCCTTGAGCGCCTGCATGGCGAAGTACGCGCCACGCGTGTCGCCCTTGGCTCCCTTGTAGTTGGGCGGTGCCAAGATGCGCAGCTTGTCCGGGCAGCGCGCATTCAGCAGCACGTGCTGCTCCTTCAGTAGCCGCAGCACGCCGCGCGGCCCCACACCCACGGCATTCAGGATGCTGTTGCGCACGGACCGCGCGTTGATGCTCAAGTGGAGCTGCTCGATGGCCGTCAAGTCCAACTTCACCGACAAATAGGCTTGGTCGCGCGCGAAGACTTCCTTGATGTGCACAGCGATCTCGCCCAACGTCGTCTTCTCGATCCGGCCCTTGACGATACGTGCCGAACGCTCGTCCGTCTTGCACACGAGCGCCGCCGTGATAATCGGTGTACTGATGACCTTGGACGCGTTGATGATCTCCTTCAGGCGTGGCACACCCAGCGTGACGTTCATGCTGGCCACACCGG
>MBAC02005370.1:0-11661 GCA_001712635.2 Nothophytophthora sp. Chile5
TGGCGCCCAGCGTGCGCATGAGCATCCAGGAGTACTTCGGCTGGAGCTACGAGAGCCTGATGGACCAGGGCAACGTGGTGGGCTCCATCTCCATCGCCTTCGGGCTGGTGTTCATCGCGCTGTGGGTCTGGATCGAGGAGCCCACGTCCAACCCCTTCTAGGCGGGCGTGGCCGCGGACGGAGCTGGGCTGCTGCATGTGGACGACCGCTGCTACCTCCTTTCATTTGCTTTTCAATATATTTTCTGCTTTTGAACACTACGTCTGTCGCGCTAGTAGTGCATCTGCACTACGCCTTAGTGGTTCTGTCGAGATAAGAGCTCAAGCGTGAGGCGTCTATTGTCGTCTCTGCATGCGCGGAGGTTGCAAAGGCCTAAATTTAGCTGGGCGGGATCCGTTTCGCGTTGCGCACGTTTGCAGACAGTGCACGTTGGTTAGACCGTTGCTGCGGACTCGTCGCCATGGAGCGGCGCTGGACGGATGGCCAAACCCCGAGCCCAACCATCTCAGCCTCGCCAGCAGCAGGTGAACCCATCGACGCAGACCCGATGGCGCACTTCTCCACAGGATCCATATGCGCGTCGAGGCTGTAATGGGCAGCGGACACTGCAACTATCCAGTGCGAGGAGCATGGGACCTCACGACACTTGAATTTTTCCGCATGGGCGGCGGAGGATAGGGGCGGCGGACGAGCGGATGGCATGATGCCGAGCGTCCGCCATCGCGCTGTCGTCTGTGGGTTGGGGGCCGCATAACATCACAGAAGGCAAACAACAGCTCCGAAGTAAGGGGAAGCAAGTTCGACTCAGGTGAAGGTTTCGAAAATTTTGGGCGGACGGGGGGTAGGCGTGGCGTAGGTGTAGGTTGACAAGCTATCCCACCACGAACAACGGAAGGGAGCCTTTCGAAAAACCTCGGCACTCTCCCGTGTGCATCCACTGCGGCACGGCGTCCGCTGCCCCTAGCCCTGCGAAGGGGTGGGGGTAACCCACTTTCCAAAACCAAAAGGATAGAAGGGGGCGGGGAAGGGGAGTGGAAGTAATTTACGTGCGTCTGGCGGGCGGTTGGGTTGAGCGAGGGCGGCTGGGCTCGTTTCGCTCCGCACTGGCTGCCTCCCGCGGAAAGAGGGGGCGGCGCTCCCTGTTTAGAGCGAAACTTTCGCTGCCGAGAGAAAAGAAACCAACGCAAGAGGGTGTTTCTTCGCTTGGGTCTATCTGTCGTCCTGATCGCTGGAGCTGGGCGTGGCGCGGGTTGGGCATCATTCGAGAGAAACACGAGTGAGGGCGAAACGGAACGGTTGGAGTCTTTCGCCTTCCCTTCCTTCCACCCAGCAGGTGCGCTTGCGTTGCAGTGCTTGTGTCTAACGTCTCTCTTTTGCATCCGGCGGTTAAGCCACCGCCCGCAGTGCAAAGGAGGATAGCCCACTCACTCACTCACTCATTCCTCGCGCTTCGAATTCCTTGCGCAGTCATTCGTACGAGGTTCCGCCATGTTCAATAAGGACCAACGGGCGCCGCCGCCGCCGCCGCCGGGCGACGACTACGCCATGTACGCGACGCCGTCGGCCACGGACGCGCGGCAGCCGGGCGAGGCGGAGATCGTGCGTCGCGGCGGCGGCTCGGAGGGCCGTCCGCTGGCCCAGCAGGGCTACAACGACCCGCGCGCGCCGTCGGAGCCGGCCGTGGACATGTCCGCGGGCGTGGGAGCCGACGAGTCGAGCGCCAAGGACAACGTGATCACGGTGCACGGCTACATGCACAAGCAGGGCAAGCGCACGCTCAAGGGGCCCATGCACAAGAGCTGGAAGCGCCGCTACTTCGCGCTGGAGAAGGCCAAGATCTTCTACTTCCACTCGCACCTGGAGTGCCGCCAGTACTTCACCACGCGCAACACCGACCTGGTGGTGGGCGCGATCGAGCTGAAGGACGCGCTGCAGCTGCGGCCGTGCGCGCGGCTGGACCTGCCGCACAAGGGCTTCGAGGTGATGACGAAGCGCCGCGTGTGGGTGCTGTGTCCCGAGACGGACGACGAGTACCGTCTGTGGTTCCAGGGCGTGGAGTCCGCCATCGTGTCCTGCGGCTCGGGCAACATCATCGAGCGCAAGCTGCCGAACGTGCGCAAGTACTACATGAAGGGCATCGCCACGTACCGCGTGCTGTACTTCCTGTTCCTGCTGTTCAGCCTCATCGAGATCTTCGGCCTCATCTTCTGGTTCGTGGTGGGCATCGCGCCGTGCGACGCCGGCAACCGCGCCTTGAGCTGCTCGGACGTGTACGACAACACGCCCGACGAATTGACCTGCCGCTCCGAGCCGCTGAGCGGCTGGTTCACGCCGCCCGATTGGTACATGGAGCTGGCGGGGGTGGACGACGTGGTGTGCTTCCACGACCCGCCGATCGCGCAGTGGGTGTCGTTCTTCGCGCTGCTGGTGGGGGAGCTGCTGTCCATCTTCCTGGGCATGTTCTACTACCTGGGCATGTGGAAGCCCGTGCGTCGCGGCGCGCACTACTTCGACGAGTTCGAGCCCAAGGTGCCGGACGAGCTGTGGCCCAAGATCGACGTGATGCTGACCCACTACTCGGAGCCGGCGGAGGAGACGATCGACACGCTGATGGCGTGCATGGGCCTGCAGTACCCGCCGCACCTGCTGCAGATCTACGTGCTGGACGACGGCTACTGCGGCTCCAAGTGGACCAAGGGCAACCCCGTGCCAGCCATTGAGCTGAACAAGGACATCCTGGAGAAGTCCGGCGACCTCCGCCAGGAGGTGGCGCAGTTCATGTACGACCGCGTGTGCGACCCGAACGAGGAAATGGAGGTGTACGCGTGGCGGAAGCTGCACTCGTCGGCCAACCTGCCGTCCCCCAGCCGCCCGAAGGTGGTGAACCGCGCTGACTGCGCCGTGGGCTCGTTCCGCGACGACTACCGCTACCCTGGTCTGCCGCACGTGACGTTCGTGGGCCGCGTGAAGCCCGAGACGCACTACTCGAAGGCCGGCAACATCAACAACTGCCTGTACAACGAAGGCGCTAACGGCCGCTACATGCTGCTGCTGGACTCGGACATGCAGCCGCACCCGAAGTTCGTGCTGGCGACGCTCCCGTTCTTCTTCGACGACGAGGACCGCCAGGCCAAGAACAAGTACTCGTGCGCCTGCACGGGCTGCCAGAACGTGGCCAAGATGTGCTGCGCGTCGTGCAAGATCGCGGGCGTGCCGGAGGAGCAGATCAGCTACTGCTCCAAGGAGTGCTTCGAGAACGCCATGCACGTGCAGAGCGACCTGCACCGGCGCCAGGTGAACGGCACGGTGAGCGACACGCGCGCCACGAAGAAGGACCTGCGCTGCATGAACTGCGACTCGAAGCTGGGCAAGAGCGGCGTGTGCCGCAAGTGCAACACCAACAACAACAACGGGGACGTGGACATGGCCGTGCTGCACACGTACTCGGACGACGTGCGCGACAACGCCGTGGGCTTCGTGCAGACGCCGCAGTACTTCCGCGACTGCGTGCAGCTGCAGATCGGCGACCCGCTGGGCCACCGCAACGCCACGTTCTACGACGCCATCCAGACGGGCCAGGACGGCTACGACTGCGCGTCGTTCGCCGGCACGAACGCGCTGATTCGCCGCGAGGCGCTGGACTCGATCGGCGGCATCCAGTACGGCACGCTGACCGAGGACTGCTACACGGGCGAGCGCCTGGTGTCCATGGGCTGGAAGGCGCTGTACTTCCGCAAGGACTTCGAGGGCGAGGCCCAGGAGCGCATCCGTCTGGCCGAGGGCCTGATCCCGGACTCGGTGGCCGGCGCCATGGCGCAGCGCAAGCGTTGGGCCAAGGGCAACTTCCAGACGGCGCTCATGAAGAAGAACAAGCGCGTGGCCGACCCGGAGTGGAAGCGGCCGCACGTGGACATCCCCAAGTACCGCAAGCCCAGCAACTTCATGCGCCGCGTGTTCTACCTGAACTCGACGCTGTACCCGATCGGCTCCATCTCGGTGATCCTGCTCTACTACATCACGCTCTACTTCCTGTACACGGGCTACGCGCCCATCTTCGTGAACGGGCTGCGCGTGCTGGTGGCGCTCGTGCCCAAGCTCATCGTGCAGGGCCTGCTGCAGGCCATGAGCACGCGCGGCGTGGAGAACAACGACGTGGTGCGGTCGCAGGAGACGTGGTTCGTGTACGCGTTCACCAACTTCACGGCCATGCTGGGCGCGCTGGTGTGGAAGTTCACGGGCCGCAAGTCCAGGTGGCTGAACAAGCGCGACGCGACGCGCGGGTCGCTGGCCGAGCTGCCCAACGTGCTGGTGTTCTCTGGCGCGGTGTTCGGCATCATCTGGGCCATGGTGCGCTACATGGTGGCCTACTACAACCGCGTGTACTCGCACGGCGACTCTATGCTCTGCGCCGCCGTGCTCATGGGGCTCTTCATCGCCTACAACCTGGGTCCGAGCGTGCGCATGAGCATCCAGGAGTACTTCGGCTGGAGCTACCAGAGCCTCATGGACCAGGGCAACTTCATGGGCTCCATCTCCATCGCCGTCGGCCTCATGTTCATCGCGCTGTGGGTGCACGTGGAGAAGCCCGCCACCAGCTAAGCGGCGGGCGCTCCGTCGCCTGCCTGCGGCTTCCGGCTCCGTCGGCCTTTATCTCTTTTCAACTGCATCTTCCATTGGTTCGCTTGCCTTTTAACTCGCCATATGCCAGGAATATGGGTGTATCTTTCCTTCTTGCTGTTGCTGGCTTCTCCGTTTGCTCACTTCTCAATCTGCAGAAGAGCTCGAAGCGGTTGGCGGAGAGCGGGAGTTCGGCATGGAAGACCAGCAGTCGCTGTTCGACCACTACGGCGCTCTGATTGGGCTGCCGGTGCGCGTGCAGCTCTCGGACCAGACCGTGACGGCAGGGCTGCTCCACTGCATCGACCCGCAGAGCGACAGCGTGGCGCTCTTGTGTCCGCAGGACGCTGAGCGCGGGGACTACAGCGTCAAGATCCTCCTGGCGCATCGCGTGCGGAGCATGGAGAAGGCGGAAGGCGACGAGATCCCCACGCTGGCGGAGCTACAGCAGTCGCTGAGGGCGGCGAGCAGCGAGCAGTCGACTGGCGAGCAGCAGCAGGACGCGGCTGCTCTCCAGCGGCGTCGGGGAGCGCTGGGGAGGTTCTTGGACCAGGTGCGGATTGCTTTAGACGCATTGCGATGGGTGTGCGTGCTTCTAATCGGGTGGGGTGGTGTAGCACTTTGTCCAGCACGAGGTCGCCGCCGACGGCAGCCTCCGAGTGTTCGGCGGCGCCGCGACGCTGCGAGCGCCCTTCGCCGCCGTGCAGTGCGGCAACGAGCAGCTTCTGCGGCGGCTGCAGGAGCTGCTGCTCCAGTTCCAGCAGCAGCAGGCGTAAGGGGCGTAAGGAATGGAAGAGGGAGGTGCCGGCGGAATCGACCCGTAAGGTCCATTCCGTTCGCCGGCCGCTCAGAAATTATGCAGGGCAAATCTCGTGATCGCGATTCACCACAAGGGCGGGAGCGCCCGTTTTGTGCCTCAGGCCAAGGCCTGCCCTTTTTTTGGGTCTGGCGGCGGGGCTAGCGTTGCCTTACTATAGAGGGAAGCGCCTAAACTGTACGTGTGGGAGAGCTGCGCTGCGGAAAACCAAAGTGTCTTTACTGAACGATGCTGTCTGCATCCCATGTCGGGGCCGGGCCGTTGGCACGCGAGCGGCGGCTTTCACGTCGCTCGAAGCGCCCGCTCTTTCCCCTCGACGGAGCCCGTGCGCCTGCCACTGCGTTCAGCACGCGACGTCAACTCGGCACGGAGCTGACCACAGTGGCGGCGACGGCGTGCAAGGTTGACGTTGAGCCCGAACTGGCGACGGGCTTTCACCGGCGGAAAACAAAAGTATCTTTACTGGTAACTCCGTTGCGAGCCGACGCTTGATGGCTTCCCGCTTCTCGCAGCACAGTCGGCGCGGTGCGTCCAACTTCACTGCGGCTGTTGGGGCGGAACGGGCACTCACGCTTTGGGGACAGAGGAGCAGCCAGCAAGAATGGGAGCTGACGCTTCAACGTGCCGCGGAAGCCATCTCGGGCGCATGTCGTCAGTCCCGACCGAACGGAAGCGCGAGAAGGCGCGCGCTGGCACGCAGGCGGAGGCGGCGGAATGGTAATCGCCGCGAGCTCGTGGCCTGCGTGCTTCAGAGCGAGCGTGTCAAACGCAGAGATCAAGTCGAGATCCGACCAGCACGCGGGCCAGCATGCGCGCATAAGGATCTTTTCGTATCCGACGCGCCGCCATTGGTCCAGTCGTGGCAAAACGAGGCAAATTTGCTCCCGTTTCGAAAAAAGAACAGCCGTTTTGGCCAAATTTCGGGACATCTGGGTTCGAAGAGAGCGGAACACACCCTGTCGCCCGTCTTCGCCCCGTGCAACGGGTTCTTGTAGAGGGAGGTGCTGACACCAGCCACGAGCGCCAACGATCGCGAAGAGGCGCGTGCTTCAGCTGAGAATGCCGTCGCCACGGAGGCCTCAGCACCAGCAAGCCCTGGCCTGGCTGGCAAGAGGACAACCGAGGCTTCGAATTCAGGCGGCCTTGGATTCGATTTTCCGCCTCGCCACCTCGCATCTCGTTCTTCGCGTCACGTGAGACGACGCCCCAACCGTTGCCAACCCAACGACCGGATCCCACTTCGAAAATCCATCACACAGATCCCCTAAAGCAGTACCTCGGCGCTGGCATCCGTCCAGAAAGCGCCGCGGACCAACTGACTTAGCGCGCTTCAAGTGCGCACCCTCTTTCCTGGAGACTTGCCTCCCTTTTCCCACCTTGCGCCTGCAACCGCCTGCACTCGCCCCTCCTCATTAATACCGAGAACCCCACCGCGGCGTACCAGCACCCCCTCCATGCGCATGCTGCGGGCCGTGAAGGCGCTCACCAGCGGCTTCCGCGGCGGCCGGAGCGACTCCAGCCGCAGCCGCAGCCGACGCGAGGCGCGGCCGCCGACAGGCCGCAAGGGCGGCCCGAACGTGCGCGCCGCCGCCGGTTGCAGCTCGGCGGACGAGACGGTGCGCAACGCCGTGGCGTTCCTGACGCAGGAGGACGCCGAGAGCGCGCTCGTCTACGCGCTGGTGCACGACCCGGAGTTCCGGCTGGCCACGGCGCTCGCCTGCGTACGTGTGGCTCGTGGGTACTCCTCGCAATAACCTTTTTCACTCACATTCGCATACGTATACGACGACCTCTATCGCAGGCTCCGACGGGCGCGGACGTGAACGTGGTGCGGGCGCTGCTGTTCGTGTTCGAGGGCTACGAGGACCAGCTGCGGAAGCTGCTGGGGCTGCTCATGTTCCGCGAGATGGTGCACACGCTCAACTGGAACGAGCTCTTCCGCGCCAACTCGGCCACCACGGCGCTGTTGCGCGAGTACACGTGCGAATTGGGCGGCGACTTCCTGCAGCTCGCGCTGGCGGACGTGGTGAGCGAGCTCTGGGTGCGGTCAGACGGCTACGAGGTGAACCCGCGCTTCCTGCAGCCGGGGGACGACCTGCGCGCCAACCAGCGGCGGCTGGAGGCGCTGGCCGAGCGCGTGCTGGCCCAGATCTTCGCTGCTGCGCCGCTGTTCCCGTACCAGATCGCCAAGATCTACCGCGTGCTGGAGCTGGAGATGCTGCGACTGCTCGAGCGCGACCGCCGCAGCAACGTGTCGCTGCCGAGGCTGAGCGCCCTGGGCGGCAGCAGCTGCAGTTTGACTTCGTCGGAGGCGGAGGAGCGCAAGAGCACGTCCATGGACAGCGCCAGCCGGCTGTCGGCCTTGCCGCGACTCAGCTCCATCGACGAGAGCCAGCTGGACGATTTACTGACGCAGTCAGGCGCTAGCAGCAGCGCGTCGTCGGCCACGGTTGCTGCAAAGGAGGAGTTCTTCATGCACCTGGGCGGCCTGGTGTTCCTGCGCTTCCTGTGTCCGGCGCTCGTGGTGCCTCACAAGATGCACCTGACGCCGGGCAACGCGACGCCCAACAAGCAGCTGCAGCGCACGCTCGTGCTGCTGGCCAAGCTGCTGCAGTCGCTCGCCAATAACGTCGAGTACGGCGCCAGCGCCGAGCCGTTCATGGTGCCTTTCAACGGGTTCCTCACGCGGAATCGCCCCAAACTCACGCGCTTCTACGAGCAGCTGTGCCAGCAGGCGCAGTGCGACAACCGCCGCGAGAGTCTCATCGCACGCAGCAACGCGGCGCCGCGACTGTCGCAGCTGTGGGCCAGTCGCAGCAGCAGCAGCCTCGGGAAGGACCCGGCCATCGTGAATCTCACCGGCGCGCGCTTCATGGAGGCGCCGGAGGCGTCCTTCGCGGTCCTACGGGGCTGGATGAGCGCCAACCTGGACTACCTGGCCACGGAAGTCGCGGATAACAGCAAGTTCCGACGCCAGCAGCAGATCGTGGTGAATAGCGGCAGCAGTAGCGGGAGTAGCACACCGCCGACGACGGCCACGTCCTCGACGACCGTCTCGCCCGTGAAGCCCAGCACCAAACGGCGGCCCAAGCGCAAACTGAAGACGTCCAAGAGCTCGACGTCGTTCCCTGAAGAGATCCAGGAGGAGGACGAGGAGAAGAGCGATGAAGTCGCCAAGGCCTCGCAGCGACGCGATGCCGCGATGCCCGTGTCGCTGGATGAGCTGGACGAGATCATGGGACACACGAACCACCGCGACAATCAGCTGATGAAGCTGTACTACGCCAAGCTGTCGCAGAACGGACTGCAGCGGTTGCTGCAGGTGAACCGAGAAGAGGACGGCTCGGAGTGGACGGTCTACAGAAGCAGCGGCGACGTCGAAGTGCTTCGAAAGACGCCCGCACACTTCATTTGCCCATCGGGAGGCTTTGCGTCGGAGAAGGACCGACTGGTGGAGATGAAGGCGCATGTGACCATCCGGACCACGCCAAGGCGCGTGTTTCGGTACTTGCGGTCGCTTGAGAACGCTCGAGCCGAGACTCCAGGTGGTGCTGACCGTGGCGATAACAATGCTACCACCTTCCGGAAGGTGGAGCCGCTGGACGACTCCAAGGCGGTGCTGTATCGCGCGCACTCGAAGCTGTCGCTGTGGCCGGCGTGGCTCGTGAAGCCCCGCGACTCGTGCGATCTCCACAGCTTCGTGGAGAAGACGGGTCGCCACGACACGTACGCGGTGCTGCAGGAGTCGATCCCGCGAGCAGATGTGCCGGAGCGGAAGGGGGTCGTTCGCATGGCCTTCGCCACCGGCGGCTTCCTGGTCGAGCCGTCCGCTGGAGGCGAGGAGGACGGAGGCTTTCAGATACAGGACGCCGCCTTCACGAGGCTCACGTGCGTCGTACGCGCTGATTTCAAGGGCTTGATGCCTCGGTATCTGGCGGAGAGCATCTGCTATCGACAGGTGCTGGAGATCGAGGCCATTCGGTCGCGGGTGGAGACGCATCGACCCGAGTCTGCGGCAGCGTGGGTCTAGCAAGCAAGGCGCGGTGGATGGCGAGAAGGAAGTGGAGGAGCTGCGAGGTGAAAGGTGGCTGTGTATTTTTTAATTCGGGGTAACGTGTAAGCTAATGCAAACGAATGCAGAAGAAAGAAGGCAAGTCGGATGTTTGACGCATGGGAGCGAGGCGGCTTTGCTTCGATAAATAAGAGGGTCGAGGTGTCGCTACGCTCCCTAA
Source organism: Nothophytophthora sp. Chile5 (assembly GCA_001712635.2). NCBI lineage: Eukaryota > Oomycota > Peronosporomycetes > Peronosporales > Peronosporaceae > Nothophytophthora > Nothophytophthora sp. Chile5. The sequence goes on from MBAC02005370.1 coordinate 9,667, forward strand.
ATAATGGTACGTGTCGCTTTACGAGGTTGCTTTGCGTGTCTTGGTGCGAGAGGAGGGAGGGAAGGACTCGAACAGCGCTCGTTGTCGTCACAACAAGCGCCGTCGAGCTCCTCCCTCCTCCACATCGCAGTCCTTAGTGAAGTCCACCGCCTCGTCCCGGTGGAGCTTGCAGCGTCGTCGTGTCTTGCGCCATCCGAAGCCGCAATGAGGGCATCGGGAGGTGCGGAACACGGCGAGTCGCAAAGCTCCAAGGACCCCCAGAAGCCGCGATGAGGGCATTGGGAGGTCGGGAACACGGCGCGTCGCGGTGAGTGGCCAAACCGAAGGCACCAGCATTTGTGCCGGTGAAGCCGTGATGAGGGCAACACCAGGACAAAGAGGCAGGGCGAATCGTCGGCTGGTCGCGCGTGGGGCTTCGCCATACTCCGCCAGGTCAAATGCCGCGATCTCCGTGATGAGGGAGAAGCACTGCACGACCTCGAAGCGGATGGCTTGAGCTTGAGCTTGAGCTTGAGCTTGAGCTTGGGGTGGATATTTGGGTCTTCAGTGGCGACACGGGGTGGCGCACAGGAGCGGCACTTCGTCGTAAAGCGTGACGAACGACTTGAACGCCTGGTCTTCGTCGCCGTACCAGATCTGCAGGCACTCGCGCGCTGCAGAGAGCATGTCTGGGCGATAGCCGAGTACTTCGTTGTACGTGGAGAAGGCTTGCAGCAGCCGCGTGATGCTCTTCTGCTGCTGCTCGTTGCGCCAGAGCGTCTTGGCCGCCTCCACGTCGAGCGCGATGGCCTTGTATTGCGGGCACTCTCCGCACGTGCACAGATAGTCCTCGAGATAAATCGGGCACGTGTCGTCGACTCGAGCACACACGGTAGCCGTGAGCTGCAGCAATCGATCCGCCTGGGCCTCGCAGTCGCCGGCCTCGCTTTCGCAAGCGGCACCGATTGCATCGAGCAAGTTGTCGGCATCGGCTTCCGTGTATTCGTCGTCGGACACCTCATCGTCGTCGGCATCCTGCTCGTCGCCCTCGCTTTCGGCGTCACTGAGCAGGTCGGTGGCTTCGGTGGTGCAGGACTGGCAGTCGTCGTCCTGGAGTTTGGTCTCGAAGCGGCGGCTGAACTGCCAGTCGATGAGCGACTCCACGGGTGCGTCAGTCTGGCAGGCGGCGTCCAAGAGACTCGGCGTCTTCTTCGACTCGTTGAGCGACCCGGTTAGGCTTCCCGTGAGAGCCGCACTCACAGTCGTGAGAACGATCGCGCAGCAACGCGAGGCGGCGCTCAGCCAGCCGGCGCGTTCGGAGCGGCGCTCCTGTGCGAGGTCGACCTGTTTCTCCATCTGGTCCAGCAGCAGATCCGAGGCCGTGAAGCCAAAGCACGCGTCCTCTGCGCGGGTGGAGAGCACGGTGGATGCAAAGTTGCCCATTGCTGTTGCTTTGTTGGGGAGTTGCGTTGCGGATTTGCTGGGGGCTGCTGAGCTGTGCTGCTGAGCGGGCGAATTGGAAAATGAGACTTCGGGAGGCGCGTGATCTCGCCCTTGACATCCCGTTACGTCCGGATGATTGGCATCTTCCACCCTCCACTCTTGGGCTCCACATTTAGTGCCTTTTCGGTGCGAACGTGCCGTTTCTTGTGGCGCATTTTCCACAGCGGCACGTTGAAGCTGAAGATGTAGCCATGTTCGACGAAAACGTTCCACAAATACCGATTACTGATTGGTGGGAATTCCGTAACGTTCGCCTGTGTCAGTCTATTGATTGGTTAAAAGGAAGGAGGACCTATTTCGACGATCGGTGGATGCAGAACAGCTTCGTATCATTTCATTTCACGCGAGGCCTCATGCTCCTGCCTCCCTGCCACTACCCTCCGCTGCAGCGGCTCTACGACTTGACGGCCAGGTTCATGAGGTGCTCCATGAAGACCTTGAGGCTGACGTCGTCCGTGAAGATGACCTCGCCCTGGCCGTCCATGCTGTTGTGCGTGACGCTCGGGTTGAGCT
>MBAC02005373.1:0-14313 GCA_001712635.2 Nothophytophthora sp. Chile5
CGACGCCCTTCTGGAAGTTTTCCGACGCGTCCAGGAACGGATTCTCGGCCTTGTAGGCGTAATCCTTGGACTCGGTCGCGTTGTCCCACGCGTCTTCGAACGGGTCCGTTATCTGCGCCTCCGCCATCGCCTTCTCCCAGATCTCTTCCTGCACAACAGAAGATCTTGAGATCGCATGTCACCCACATGTCAAGACGAGCACTAAAGCACGTACCAGGTTGTCGCCGTCAGCCCATGCGCTGTCCATCGCCTTCTCCTCCGCGGTTTTGGCGTCGGCCCACGCACCGTCCAAGTTCGTAGCATCGGCAGGTCCCGCTTCGGACCACGCGCCTTCCATCCCTTGCTGACGCGCCCCAGCTGCCTCAGCGAACGCGCCCTCCATCGTGGCGGTCGACGCATTGTCGCTTTGCTGCCAGCTCGCCTCGAACACATCTCGGTTCGAGCGCACGTCCGACGCGTCCCCCCACGCTCCTTCCAGCGCACCTTCGAGTTTAATGCCGCCGGCCTTCACCTCGTTCTTCTCCTCGTCAATCTCCACCTCGCCTGAGCCCACCTGGTTCATGAACTTGAGGAACTGGCTGTTCTGCCACTTCGGATCTGGGTTCTGGCTCATGGTGCGCGCCATGTCGTTGGAAGCCTGCTGCGCCTCCAGATTTCGCGCAGGTTCCTGCGCCACCTGCTCGGCGGGGGCGTTCAACTGCTCAGCAGCGAGGCCTGGACGGAACTGAGGCTGGTGCATCATGGGGATCGGCGCCTTCGTCTCCTCCCACGCCACTTCGTGGAGCGGTTTGCCCGCCGTCTGCCACGCATCGTCCAAGTGGTTGGCGCGGAAATCGTTCACCCACGCGTCGTGCTGGCGCTGGCGCATCATCTGCGGCGGCGGCGGGCCCTGCATCTGCTGGAAGTGCGCGCGCTTCGCGTCTTGGAACGCCGCCTCCATGGAGGCCTGGTGGGCGTGCTGCATCATCATCTGCTGCTGAGGCGGCGGCGCCTCGCCCGAGCGGAAGGCCGCCTCCATGCGCGAGCGGTGCATGGTCTCTTGCTCAAAGCCTTGCAGGAACTGCGCATCCGCGCCTTGGGCGAAGTTCTGGCGCTGCATCTGCATCTCCATGTCGCTCCGCGGCCCGTACTGCTGCTGCATGGTCCCGCGGCCGCGCGCATGCGACTGGACCACGCTGTCCAGCGCCCGCGACAGAGGGTTTTGCGCCGCCACCGTCCCGTCGACGGCGCAGCCAGTGCCTTGCACGATCTTCCCCAGCACGTCCATACTTGCTCGTCCTCTTCCGCTTCTCTGGTGTGTGAACTCCCCGCGTGGCGACTTCCAGCGACCAGCGTATTTATTTGATTGAGGAGGGACTATACGTTAGACCTTCAACACAATACGTCAACATCTATAAAAACGTAAAGGTTATGCCTGCAAAACTGTATGCGTATGCATCCCGCATCATTTGACTCTCAAAACCCGACGAAGTCACCGTAGTATATGTTCGATAGCGCGAACGTGTAAACAAAAGTGCAAAAATGATAAAACCAATTTTGCAACATTTTGCAACAATGTGAAGTTTTACGTTTTTGGCACGTATTTTTACACAAAAAGTGAAAATTTCACAACCTTTTGAGTCTCGGTGAAACCTGAGCAATTGCCGATTTGGGGTGGGAATGCAAACGTGTTCTCTGGAATTTATTTCCGTTTCTGAGTGGCTCCATGTTCCGATAAAATTCAAATCATAAATACCAGAAATTGCATTTGTATTAAAATTTCCCACTAAAGGCTGCTGAGGCCGAGGCACCGAAATCCAAATGCAAGTCGCTGCTTCTGTAGTCCAGTAGCAAATCAAAGGATCCGAGTAGATGCAGTTGCCACAGGTGGATGATTATCAAGGTCAGCTGCAGTTCAGATCAACCGAGTGCCCCAGCACTAGCATCAGCTCCACCGAGTTGGAGGGTGACGCAGACATCGCCACGAACAGTAATGCGATACAACAGTCTTCATTTCTGAACGTCTTCATGCGAATGCACGACCTTGTATTAGGAAAAACCGACCGCTTTGTTTGAGCCCATATATCTCAAGGCGCGCCAGTAAAGTACGTCAACCAAATTTGGGATCAATCGGATCTGTCCGGATTTGAGGACGAGGCCGTTCCCACCCTCTCACAGAATATTTTTTTGTTATGATATAAATGTCACTTTTGTGTAAATCTGTTTTACACGAAATCGGTCATTCCGGTACGGTATTATAAAAAATGGTTCATGGTAATTGAGTTACTGACTCTTCATTTTGAACCGCAAAAACGGTGGGAGTAAATTTATACAAAATCCAATGTTTGATTTATGTTTCCTCCAGAAGTACTAGTATTATTTTATTCTCTTGTGACTTGTCTTTTTGAATATGCTTCACAGTTGATATTTTGTTTTCCCGTGAATTAAGGTCAATCAATACAGCTATCGTTAGGCACTGTTCATATTGAGATTTTCTAACAACAATTACCTTATATTCTTTGCTCTAAATTATATGTACCGGGGCGGATATTGCTGGCAGGTTTTTGTGCTTGTGGAAAGCGAGTTTAACAAAGAAGGGAAGCGAAACTGAAGTGGTAAGGATACCGGTATTAATTTTAGCTGACACGGCTCAGAAACGCGCGAGAGGCAGGGACAGTTGGACTGTGCGTGCTGGCTCACGGCATCAACTTCAGACATCCTTTTCGCAGGTCGTTTTAACTGATGGGGTCGCCGCTCGCATTCCTTGCGTCACTCAACGAAGGCGGAATGGTAAAGTCGATCCTTCGGGACGTGCTCTCCACCTTGACAGCTCGGACGGGGAGGCGTTCCAGCTGCCGAGGGATCTATCTGCTCCAGCATCAGTGAGAATTTCTTTCGCTTGGCGAGTGAGAACTTCTCACCAAGTCTCGCGACAAGAAAATGTGCCCAGTGCGGCCAGTCTGTCTGCTGAACCGTGTCCATTCGACATCGTTCGATCTTTCGCCGGTCCTGAGCATGGCATCCTTGCCGGGGGGTTCTCAGAAGACAAGCGGCAGCCACATCCGCAGGCTGACAGCTCAGGAGGCGGCCATTGGATCCAGTCGACGAACTGCCGCGTCACCACCTGGCGAGGCAGCCAGAAATCCTCCAGGACCTTTTTTCGCTTTTTTTGGGCGCAAAATGCGGTCCCCTACCCCGTCTGGGTTCTCAGGCGCGAGCCTCACAGGCACAAAAGGCGAACAAAAGCAAAATAAATCAACCAAGCGGAGCCCTAGCCCCGTTTCATTCCAGTGCCGGAGTGAAGGTCCGTTGGTTTTGGTTTTGGAACGGACTCATGTTGGCCCGGAAGGCGCGGCAGCCGACGCGGGCGGCACAATCTCTTTGGCTCGTGCCGCACCCCGGAGAGTAAAGCAGCGGAGCTGCCGACCGTCCGCCTTCCTGCCCCTCGAAGGCGCGCACGCGCATCCGCCGCCACCACGATTTTCCACCTGCCGTCCGTCGCAGGCCGCGCCTTCCCACGCGGTGCAGGCGACTCGTCTATGGGAAGCTCCTGCTCTCGGGACGACGCCAGCCACCGCCGCCCGCATCGCAGCAGCCGCCTCTGCGGCTCCTTCTTCAGTTCGCCCCCGTCCTCGCGCGCAGCACACCGCGGTCGCCAGAAATTGCTCATGGGCGACCGCCATCGCTGGTCCAACAAGCAGGCCAGTCCGCCCACGGACACCGTCGCCATGCGCTCGCCGCCGTGCTTCCGCATCCGGCGGCTAGAAGACGCCGCCGACTACATGGAAAACGCGACGTCGGCGTCGCTTCCTCGAGAGCCTGCCAAAGGACGCGCGTGGCACAGCCCGAGTCGAGGAAGCCCCGTTCACAGCCCGAGCCGCAAGCCGCGCTCAGTGGACCAGTTCCTGCCGAGCCCCATCGTGAAGGACTATGCAGCCGTGTCGACGCAGAACAGCCAGTTCCGGAAATACATGGAAGACGAGTGCGTTGCTATCCCCAAGTACAAGGCGTTCCCGGCCGATCCCGCCACGAGCTCCTTCTTCGGCGTGTACGACGGCCATGGCGGGGATTTTTGCGCCAAGTACGCAGCGAAGTACTTTCATGAGAGGCTGGCGGAGACCCTGGAGGTCAGGTACAGAGCTAAACGGCGGCGAGCATCTGGCTCGGAGAGTAGTAATAGTAACCGTAGCAACGTGACGTCCACTAGCAGCATGGACGGGTGCTCGGACGTCGAGCCGGACGTGCTCAGCGACGCAGATATCGAGAGCTGCTACGCCGAGGCGTTCGCGGCGCTGGACAAGGAGCTGGAGGACTTCGAGGAATCGTCGGAGAGCGGCTCCACGGCCGTCACGTGTCTCATCCGGAAATTCAACGGCCGCACCTCGTTCCACATTGCGAACGTGGGCGACTCGCGCGCCATCTTTTGCTCCGACGGCGAGACGTCCCGGCTGTCGGTGGACCACAAGGCGACGAATGAGGACGAGGTCAAGCGCATCCGCGCGCTCAACGGCATCATTGTGAACAAGCGCGTCGCCGGCTCCATCTCAGTCACGCGCGCGCTAGGCCAAGCCGACGAGAAGCAGTTCATCACCAGCGCTCCGCACATGGAGTCCGTGGAGCTCTCGTCGGACAACGCGTTCCTCGTGCTGGTGAGCGACGGCGTCACGGACGTCTTCAGCGACGAAGAGATCACGGAGTTCGTGGTCCGCCGCCTGGCGGAGGGGGAGAAGGCCATCACCATTGGCAAGCTGCTGCTCGACGAGGCCAAGACGCAGGGCGCCATGGACAACATGACGGCCGTGATTATTTGTTTCGGGGAGTAAAGCAGCGAGCGCGAGGTAAGGCGTGCCATGCGCGGCGCCTGCGAAAAGTATTAAAGAGCGACGCCTTCAGCCGCCAAAGCGGTAGTAATTAATTATTATTTTTGACGTGTGAACCTTGGTGAGTGAGTCGAGTTTTCTTGACACACACGGAACGGCGGGAGCTGCAATGCACCGTCAGTTCAAGAGCGCTGGATTAAGCACTTGACGGAAGAGCAGGCAAAAATGAAGCATGCAGCGCTTTGCGCTTGGCTTTGCTCGGATAAATAGCTTTCCAGGACGCCGCTTGGGCGAGCGCATAGAGATCCCAGCCAACTGGGGGATACGACAACGAAGGAGGACTGACACATACCCGGAGATTCGACCGTGGTCTGGTCTGGTCTCCTCACAAATCGAAGCTGCGAGGCGCGACCGGGTCGGGGGCGGTGCGACGGAACGTGAGCACGAGCGGCTTGGGCGCGAACTGCATCACCTGGCACATCTTCTTGAAGCCCAGGCGGAAGACGTCGTAGTGGTTGATGGTCAGCAGCTGGTCGCCGACACTCACTTTGTTGCGCGCGCCCATGCGATTCGCCACGCCGTTCTTGTTCATGGCCACGACCACCGGGTAGGACTTGCCCTTCTCGGGCTTTAAGCTGATCCCGAGCGGTCCGTCGTCCTCTCGCCAGATGATGTAGCTCAGAGACCGCTCCAGTCGCTCACGACTCTTCTGGCGATCCGTTCGCACGCCCGTCGGAAGTCGACGCGGGCGCGTCGTGAGACTTTGCAGCTCGTGCGCCGCCGGTCTCCGGAAGCGCAGCACGGCCGGCCGCACGCCGCCGTTCAGGATCTGCATGACTGCGTTGAAAGGCACCGCCGAGCGCTTGATGCTGCAGTCATTCACGGCGATGAGGAAGTCGCCCTCTCGCAGATTCCACATGCCCGGTAGTGAATCGTTCCCCTCGGCCGACTCCACACACGGGTAGCCGGTGATATCGCACGAGATGAACTGGACCGAGCCGAGACTGGAGCCGTACCAGAGCAGCACCTCGTACTGCAAGTGATCTGCGTCCACCTCGTCCGGCTCGCGTTGGGACTCGACGGACGACGAGGTGGACGCCGTGCGTTGCATGGAGGACCCGCGCGGCCGCAGTCGGCTGCGCAGGAAGAGCTGGATCTTGAGCGCCGCCTCGTCCTCCACGAGGGTCTCAGCCAGCCACTTGCGGAACGACGGCGGCGCCGGCGGGATGGCCTTGACGAGGCTGCCGCTGTCCTGCGGCTCGCGCTCCGGCGTCGTGCCCATGAACGGAAGGCGGTTCTGCGGACAGCTCTCCAGGTCGCGCCTTTGGATGGCGTCGACGCCCATGGCGGGGGATTCCTTTCTATCGAGGTGGTGGGGGCAATGGCGCCTTGGTGGAGGGAGTTTGCGTTGTGCGAGAACTTGCACGCTGCCAAACTTGCGTCGGCTGTGCCTATCTGGCTCTTCGGCGTCAGCTCTGCCACTGGCGGTGAGACAGTAAATGGGGCTGGGGTGGGCGGCGCTGGTTGCTGTGCACTGCGGAGTTTGCAGTGCAGCTATTTGCTGTGCGAGTTGTCCAGATGGCGGACGGACTGCAAATGAGTGTGCGTCGAGGCGCAAATGCAGTGACGACAACAGCAAGCAAGCGATGCTTTTTTGGCCAACGGTCGATTCTGCTCGTGCCGGTAACTGCTTGGCGCCAATTTAAACGGCAGGTGCAGCTGGTGAGTGGGCGGAACATGTGGGTCACCCATGAAGGCAAGGCGCGCGCCTCATATATAGATCGGTTACCCTAAAAATAGTTGCATGTATCCAAACAACGCGTCACGGGATCATTTGTCGAGTTGGACTTGTGGGTTATCGCCTGCACACTGTTTCTCCGAGCAGACCATTCTTTGCAAAAGGAAAGGTAGGCTTATGCATGCATCTTCCAGCCTACCGGCACATGTGTCTGTGGTTCTCGGAAAACGGAAAGCGCCAGATCCAGGCTGGAAGCGACCGCCCAAAGTACCACTCGCCTTGCATTCGCCCATGCGCATTCTGTCGTCACCCTGGAGATTGGCTATTAAAATAGTGTCAGGGTTCGCAAAAAGCGCCACTGAAAATGGAATCCATCAACACTTGGCGCCCCAGCTACCAGATTCGAGACGTTGAGGCACGATCTGGCACCGCACTCAACGGGAAGAAAGCGGGACGGCGCAGTTGAGCCGCCAAGCAGCAGCAGCTCGGTCAGCGGCATTGGCAATTGCACGAACGCCATTCAGAATCCTTCTTTTCGCCGTTTCAGTGTATTTGTGCGAGTCTGTGGCGGAGAGGCCCCCTGAAGTATTTGCCAGGGCGCCAGGGGGCTCTTACCCACTCCGATAAGGTGAAAGGAGAGCCCACCTAGAAGAATTGAATGGATGCAACTTCACAACACAATTGCCCCATACGCCACAGTTGAAAATTTGGACCGTTTCGCTTCGCGTGCCACATCGCATGTGCATTTAGGTCTTGAGCTGAATTGCGAGTCATGTGGGGCACCCATCGCCGCGGAACAAACCAACAGGTTGCGTTCGCTTCAAAGGGCTGCATTTCCGAATGCCAATGGTGATGGCGAGTAGATCGTTGGTGTCGCACTCTTGCGCGGCCATTTTATTTGTTGACGACAGTTGCCTCGCCACTCCCATTCCAACGTCAGCCAACTTCAACCCAGTTGGAAAGTCAAGCCACATTTCTCCCCGCCGGTATCCCGCACGTAGACGTGCAGCTTGGATCGCGCCCAGCAATTTCGCTGCGCAGACAGGTTGTTCGTTCGGTGGGCTGGCGCCGCGTTTTGGCAACCCGTCAGTCCACCGGAACGGCTAAGCTCCACTCTTTCAACTGCGGCCGTTCCTTTGTCAGGTGCCGCTCGGAAGAGTAACTGCATCCTGAATGTTGCTGCGCGTAGCAACACTGAAAGGCTGGGTGATCTATGTATACATGTACACGTTCGTGTAGGTAAATTCCTTCAAGGTGGCTCATCCTGCAGATCACCAAGCATGAGTGTGTGCTGTCTTCGGTATCATCGCGGGAAGAAGTGTTCTGAGCCACTTCAATTCGTCATCACTTCCGCGTGGATGCTGTGCCAACTCAGACTCCTTCACGCTAAACGCATTTCCATTGGATGCGTGATATTATCGAATTCATCGTGTGAGTGGCAAGAGCTTCAACGACATCTTCGAGTCTCGCGGCGACTACAAACGAAGAACTGCCATGGGAGCCGAGAAGGACAAGATGCTGCGTGGGGAACTTTACGACTCGCACGTGGAGGAACTGGTCGTGGAGCGTCGTCGATGCCAACGGCTGCTCAAGCGCTATAACGATCTCGCCGTGTGTGACGAGACCTCCCTTACGGTCCTGGGGGAGCTGCTGGGAGCCATGGGCGACAGGTGCATCGTGGAGATGCCCTTCCGCTGCGACTACGGCTCCAATATCTACCTGGGGGAGAACGTCTACATCAACTTCAACGTCGTATTGCTCGACGTGTGCGAGATCCACGTGGGCAACAACGTCCTGTTCGCCCCCAACGTGCAGATCTACACGGCGACGCATCCGTTGGATCCGGAGTTGCGTGCCACTAACGCTCAGTTCGGCAAGCCGATCAGGATCGGAGACGACGTCTGGTTGGGCGGGGGCGCTATCGTTCTGCCGGGCGTTAGCATTGGTCGTGGAGCAGTCATCGGCGCCGGAAGCGTCGTCACGAAGGACATTCCTCCGATGTGCGTGTACGCTGGCAACCCTGCCAAATTCATCAAGAAGATCGAACAGAAGCAGGAGTAGCTGTCGATCACACACTGCGTCTGCCGTTTCCAGGCCACCACCACATTCTCCCTCGCCAGCTTCACGCGCTACGTGAAAATAAAGCGCGCCATGGCGAGAATGATCAGTCGCGTAACTCACACGAGCATGTATTGATTCATCGTTATGCCCGTCATGACAGGAGAAAAACACAAGAGATTGACAAAATACTCGAAACCTAGCTGGAGGTGGCGCCCAGACCGGCCATTCGTGTCCAGCATCACACAACACAATGCAGCAGCTCCACTTAGACTCGGTGGCACATCACAGATCGAGCGTGCGATCCCCCATCTGAGCAGGCGGTGGCGCCGACCGGAGGAAGGTGAGGACGAGCGGCTTCGGCGCGGTCTCGAGCAGTCGCACCCACTGCTTGCCATCCAGTTCGTGGACATCATGCTGATTTATCGAAAGCAGGTGGTCGCCGATGCTCACTTTGTTGGTCGGCGCTTGGCGATTTAAGACACTGGTCCGGTTCATAGCGGCTACGACGGGATATGGTGACCCCTTCGCCTTTTTCAGGGACACACCCAGCGGGCCATCTTCCTCCCGCCAAATCACGTAGCTCATGGTCTGCTCCAGGCGCTCGCGGTTCTCTCGACGGACTTGTCGCGCTTCCTGTGTCGATTGTCGATTGCGCATCGGCACGCGATGAAACTCGTGTGAAGCGGGTCTCCGGAAGCAGAGCACCGCCGGGCGAACACCACTCTCGACGACCCGCATGACTGACTCGAAACTCATGGCCGAGCGCTCGGTGCTGCACTCATTCACGGCGATCAAGAAATCGCTCTCGCGGAGGTTCCACATACCCGGCAGTGAGTTGTTCCCGTTGGCCACCTGCACGTATGGATAGCCCGTGGCATCGCACGAAGTAAACTCGACGCTGCCCAGGCTGGAGCCATGCCAGAGCAGGATCTCATACTGCACGTGATCTTCGTCGCTGTCGTCGTCCTGACTCGCGGGCGTGTCTGGCGTGGCTTTAGTCATTCGCTGCTGCAGCCGCCTTTGAATCTTGGTGGCGTTGGTGTTGGGGTGGACATTCTCGTTCGCTGGTGTGTCTGAGGAAGAAGCAGTGGAGGGCGCTCGCTGTGGCGACCGATTTTGAGTTTCCTTGGTGGTGTTGATGCTGAGATAGGTCCTCTCGTTCGCGTGGACGGCGGCACGGATTTCCATAGCGTACCACTGCTGTGTGGTCGAGTCGATTCTTAAATGGTCACGTGGTGACGAAGACACAGAGACGAGTGCTGTGCAGTCGACAGAGCGGCTCCGATCGGCGCCACACCAAGTCGAAACGCTGGAAAAGAGCGGAGCACGGCGTTTGGTTATTGAGCTCCATCAAACGGCAGAAATGGGCTTGCCGTAACGGTAACCCTGAACCACCACCGCAAAGCTCAACTGCTATTGGTTGGCGTTGGTGCGCAATTTCAATGATTCGCCTCGACACGTCGCATTTTCACCAGCGCTCACGGCCGGATTTGTCCAATGAACTCTAGAGCCTGAGGTTGGGATGCTGCTCAGGATAGCGTTCTTGGGGTCGCAGCAAATGCAAGGAGTCGAGCTCCCGTCAGTGGTTGTGAGCTCGACTTCCTTCCTTGCGGCTGAGTCGCTGGGTCAAAAATGACGGCTTGAGGTTGCTGGATATAATTCTGCACATTTCGTCGGGTGAACCCACCCACCCGTCGAAACGGTTTCAGCTCTTGTTGGCAAAACGCGAATTATTCTTGAAGGAGAGGCCATCGGGTCGTCTTCTTGACATGGCAAGGCTCTCCTCTGTGCCACGCAATTGCCTTTTCGACAAGGATTGCGTGCGTGGTGCTTCCCCGCGCCTTATCCCCCTCCATTTCCTTCGGGGTCTCCTTTTGCAGGGACCTCCCACAGACAGGTTTGCACGCAGCCAGTTCCGCCTCAGCTTCTGCTGGGGCGTTAACACTAAAGAACGAGGCGCCATTGGATTCACTGCAGTGGAAATGAACGATGTCTTGCGTGCTACCAGCATCTATGAGCACTTCGCCACAAAGGTGCTCGCTTGTGCGGGGGCTTGGCTAATACACGAAGGATCATGACTAAAAGCTCTTCACTCGGTGACAAGGCGCATCTGGATACGGACTATCCGGCGACTTCAACACCATATCCAGACCCAATGTCACTAAAGTGAATGAGACAGCATGACATACCGTGAAGGCCAGATCACTAAACCGATTTTCGGTATCTAACGGTACGACGGCGAAGATATCCGCGAAGCAAGAAGGGGGAGAAAGCAGATCGAAAGCGACGCGTTGAGCAGCCAAGATGTTCCAGACCAAGTGCGTGTGTCCCTCCCCTCTCCACCTCTGTCGTCCGTCTACCCCCATGTAACTCACGTGGCTGTCGGTGTATGTGTCGTGGGGCGTCGCAGCACCGAGTATGACCGCGGCGTGAACACGTTCTCGCCCGAGGGGCGGCTGTTCCAAGTGGAGTACGCCATCGAGGCCATCAAGGTGCGTGTTTGGCGTGGCTCTTGGCGAATGGGGCTATAATGAGATCGCTCTGTGATGACGGCTGGCTGCATGCGGTTTCATGTGTAGATGGGCACGACGGCCATCGGGATCCGCACAAAGGAGGGCGTAGTGCTCGCCGTGGAGAAGCGCCTGACGTCGCCACTGCTGGAGCCTGGCAGGTGCGCTGTCGCTACGGCGCTCGGTCTATTGGCTGTGGCAATGCTGTGCTGTGGACCGTGTGCTAAAATGCCTGCACCTGTGTGTATCCGTCCAGCATCGAGAAGATCATGGAGGTGGACCGCCACGTGGGAGCGGCCATGAGCGGCATCACAGCCGACGCGCAGACGCTGGTCGACCACGCGCGCGTGGAGGCCACCAACCACTGGTTCTCGTACAACGAGCCCGTGCGTGTGCAGGCGCTGACGCAGGCCATCTGCGACCTGGCGCTGAGCTTCGGAGAGGGCTCGGACGAGAACAACCACAAGCAGAAGATGAGTCGCCCCTTCGGCGTGGCGCTGCTGCTGGCGGGCGTGGATGAGAACGGCCCGCAGCTCTTCTTCTCGGAGCCGTCGGGAACCTACTGGCCCGTCAAGGCGCACGCCATCGGCTCCGGCTCGGAAGGCGCGCTGAACAACCTCAAGGACGCCTTCACGGACGAACTGACGCTGGTGGAGGCCGAGACGCTCGCCATCGGCGCGCTCAAGCAGCACATGGAGGAGAAGCTCAGCAGCATCAACGTGGAGATGGCCGTCGTGACGCGCGAGAAGGGCTTCCACGTCTGTAATGCCGAGGAGCTGGAGGTCGTCATCGGCCGTCTGTGATCGGTCAGGCCGTGAGTGATTGACTGGCCCGTCCAGTCGACTTGCCACGCGTTTCCAGCATTTCTTCACCTTTTTAAACTAGAAATGAACAGCAGCGCGGACCTCATTCGCATCCATTCTTCTGACTTGTGCGGGGTGCTGGCTGCTTGGAGTGGTGCTGTCGCTTCTACTGGCTGGACCAGCGATCATCCAGGGCTCCTCGGTCAAACAGGCAGCGCTCGGGAAGAAGTTCGTCCACTTGCTATGAAAGAAGTGAAGGTGAACACAGGTATGGCGGCGATCTGAGGCCTGGAAACCTGAAAGCGGTTGCGACCGCATCAAGGAGAGCGATCAGGTCGGCCATGGACCTGCGGCTTCGAAGTTGCAAGCAGTCTGGAGCACAGGGCCTTACGCCCTGAAGCAGGAGCGTCTGGCCTGACCTCCCGCCTCCTACTGTCTGCCGCTACCTCGAGTCCTCATTGTTGCCGAGGATTTGGAGTAGCCAGCGTAGCTGATCTATGCTCCCAGGCACCACGTACGCTTCCATCTCACTGGTCCTCCATGTTTGTTGTTGTCTATGCGCTTGTGGCCCGTTTCTTCGACACATCCCCTCACACAAATTGAAGTTTGGCCCATTCCTGCTACTCTACGATGAGCAGGTGGGGTCTTGCCTATCTATTCCAACGCCTCCTTTCTCAGCGCCGCTTCCTTGTCGTCGCCCACCGACTCGGAGCGTTCGCTGCCAGACCTGCTGCTGCTCGTGCCGCTCTGTCCGGCGGTGAAGCTGTGCAGTTTGGAGATAATCATGTCCAGCGCCACGGAATTCACGCCGTGCGGGATGATGATGTCCGCCACACGCTTGGACTGCTCCACGAACATCATGTGCATGGGCCGCACTGTCTTCATGTACTGGCTCATGACGGACTCGGCCGTGCGGCCGCGCTCCTCCATGTCGCGATGCATGCGGCGCACGAGACGGATGTCCGCCGCGGTCTCCACGAAGATCTTGATGTCCATGAGGTCCGCCAGCGCCTGGTCGGCGAAGATCAGGATGCCTTCCACCAGAATCACGCTGTTGGGCTTCATCGCCACCGTTTCCTGGCAGCGCGAGTGCGTGCTGAAGTCGTACACCGGCACATCCACGGTCTTGCCGGCGCGGAGCTGACGCAGATGCTTCACCATGAGGTCGGTCTCGAGGGAGTCCGGGTGGTCGAAGTTGTGCAGAGCGCGCTGCTCCAAGGTGAGGTGGTTCAGGTCCTTGTAGTAGAAGTCGTGCGAGAGATACGACACGCGCTCGGCCCCGAACTCGGCCATGATGGCGCGCGAGAGCGTGGTCTTGCCCGATCCGGAGCCGCCGCACACGCCCACCACCAGGATCTGGTTGCCCTCCTCGTTGAGCGTGCGGTGCGTGCGGTCCAAGTGGAAGCTGGCGCCTGGCTCCGTCGAGTTGTTGATGTACACGATGTCCTTCACCAGCTCCAGCTCGCTGCGCGTGGACACCAGCGGCTGCTGTAGCGCGAACTTCTGCCGCTTGCGGCGCTCCGAGCGCGCGCGAGTGGCCACCATCGCCGCCACCAGCGCGCAGCACAGCGCCACCATCTGCACCACCCCGGCTTTCACCATCCTGGGGCTAGAAGCGCACGGAGGACGCCACCTCGAGATGCTATCGCTTGCCAGGACGCTGGCAAGTGTCCGAATGCAGAGCGTCAGTCGGTCAGCGCAGAAAATTCACAACGACGAGGCGGCGGCGGCTGGCTAGCATCGGAGGGTCGCGTGCACCAATCAGAAGGCAGGATTAGTGGACCCGAACCAAGCGGAGAGGATTTCGGCCAATCCACGAGGCGCATTAGTGGACTGAAAAAAAGAAGACACCAGAGAGAACCAATGACGCGCTGTTTGTATGGGAGGCTTCCTTCTCCTTCCATCCCACCGGCGGGAGATGCCGGTGATGGGGGAATGACATTCACGGGTCAACAGATGGATACTAACACATTGCGGGGATCTGCTGTCCTTTGATGTGCTGCCGATCTGATAACCTGCCGCACGGCTGGATGCTCGCCAGCTCCCGGTCGCGCATCCCCTCGTACGTGCAATGGCTCGAGCGCTTAAGTTACTGGCTGCCGGCGACAGAGTCGATAAGAATGGGGTAGCCCGAGTCCAGGGGGACGTTCGGGTCGCGCACGGCCTGGCAGATGACCGGAATGTCCGTCTGCAGGTCGAGGAACTCGGCAAGAAAGACCAGCAGCTGGAAGTCGCTGATGCGCTTGACGTACGGCTCGTCGCGGTGCCTCTGCAACTGCGTCTTGAGCGCGCCGCGGGAGCGATACACGCCCTCGCGGTTGAGCTTCGGGAACTCGCAGGCCAGCGCCGACTCGTGCGGCATCACGGGCACCACGCACAGGAAGAAGTTGTTGTCCACCTCC
>MBAC02005375.1:0-24949 GCA_001712635.2 Nothophytophthora sp. Chile5
CCCGTCTCGCTGTACCAGAGGTTGGGCGTGTGGTCCTTGGCGCACGAGAACAGCAGGTCGCCCTCGCGGTTGTACTTGATCATGGTCAGCGACCGCGAGTGGCCCTTCAGCAGGATCGGACGCATGGTGGAGAGGGGCGGCGGGGGTTCTCGGGCGACGGAGAGGGGAGGGACGGCGGAGAGCTTCCTGGCTTGGAGCTGCTCGCTTGGCTTTGCTTTGGGTGTGGGCCACTCGCTGGTTGTTCGCCACCAACCGCCCTCTTCTGTGATACTCGATATGACGGGTTGATAGAAGGATTTTGAGATGTGATATTGATTGTTGGAACGGATGATCGATCGGAATAGAGTTTGGTTGAAAAGTAGCTGTCAAACTGGGTAATCTGCAGGGATACATCTATATAAAGCATATGAGTTCATGTATGAAGTTACAGGTCCATTCCTTTGGGGTGAAGCAGGTTCGTAACCTCGTTCGTGTTTGAAACGAGCAGATTCGTACGAAATTTCACTGGATTCAGCCTCAAGCCTCATGGCGATATCTAGCACACGTTACGAACTGCGCTCCGTTATCCAACCTGGCCTCGTCGTGTGGAGCTCAACCAAGTGAACCAAATGACACACAACCAAACCCAATCCGGTCGCCAAGATGCTGCAGCTCCTCGGTCGGACGCGGCGCTCGGCGCTGCGCTGCCGCCTCCCTCGCTCTCCATGGACGCGCATGCTCTCCACGGAGGCGACGGGCAGCGAGGAGTTGGTGCTTAGCGTCCCGTTAAGTCGTTTGGCGCACCAGAGTCGCCTGCACTTCCAAGCGAGCGATGGCGCCGCCACCCACGTGGAGATCGT
Organism: Nothophytophthora sp. Chile5; assembly: GCA_001712635.2. NCBI lineage: Eukaryota > Oomycota > Peronosporomycetes > Peronosporales > Peronosporaceae > Nothophytophthora > Nothophytophthora sp. Chile5. Next base: position 840 of record MBAC02005375.1, read on the forward strand.
GCCGGTTTTGAGCGCCGCGGACTTCGCCATGCGGGTCTTCGCACCCTCCGGCAGCGATGTGGACGCCGAGAGTCTGTTCGCCATCCAGGAAGAGCTGGCTACGGGCAGTAGCGGCGGCGCGGAGAGCGTGACGACGCTGCGTATCGCCAAGAACGACGGCAGTCCCACTGCCACCCGCGTGCAGTTGATGCTGCCGCATCTCATCCACCTCAACGTATCAGTGGTGCACGGCGGCGTGGCGATTCAGGACAAGGTAGAGGGTGACGTGAAGGTGGTGGTGGGCCGCGGCCCTATCGTCGTGAACAAGCTGCGCGGCAAGGAGCTCAGTCTCAAGACGAACGACGGCAGCATCCGCGTGGCGTCGCTGGTCGAGGGCGAGACTGTGAAGCTGGAGGCGGCCAATAGCGTGAACTGCAAGCGTCTGATGGCCGGCAAGGCCGAGGTGAAGCTGGGCAAGGGCGACCCGGAAGCCGAGTCCGACTTCGGCGCCATCTACGCAGCCGCATGCAGCATTACGTCGGCGACCCAGAGTGGCCAGTCCCTGCTACGCGTGGGGAACATGCACGGCTATCTTCGCGTAGTAGGCGAAGGACTGAAACGCGTCCACGTGGACAGCATCAGCGGTGCGATGGATCTGGAGGACAGTGGCGACAAGTGCGAGGCGGAGGCGCACTTCGATTCGTGGACGGACGACGCGTCCAGCAGCATCTTGGTGGGCGGCGACGTGCGTGTCTCGCTGCAGCCGGCTGCGGCTATTGGCGTGGAGCTGCACGGCACGAACGTGACGGTGGGGGAAGGCTGTGCGTTCGCCAGCAGCGAGTTGGATCAGCTGGACGAGGACTACGCCGTGTTCACTGGCGAGCTGATTGCCCAGGAAGGCACCGTGGCTGCAGCTGCGCCTTCGTCGGGCAAGATCAACGTGGGCGGCGCCAAAGAAGACGCGATGCGCACGTCTTTCTTCATGAACGAGCGTGCTGGCGACGACGATGACGCAGACGAAGAGGAGCAGCAGCCACGGACGCCACGTCTGTTTGTCCACGCTCTGAGCGGCCAAGTGACGCTGGAGCAACTGGACTGGATGGCCAATCTCAAACGCCAGCACCTCAAGCGATAGAGTAGACACACGTACGTTCCTGGCGTCGTGACATGAAGCACAGCGTGCTTGGCTTCGTCCTTTGGCTTGTCCTGTATTGTGCAGTGTGCATATCCCATGCTTGGCGCCTTCTGTTACTGGTTCATGGCGTCAACGAGCTCCTTGGTGGACGCGTCCTCCTCTTCCTCCTCCGCTTCACTCAGGACATCAGCCATATTGAGAGTTTCAGGCGGCTCCATCGGTGGCGGCGGCGCGTCAAAGTCGTCGTCGCTGTCCATGCTGCCGGGCAGGAAGACGTCCGTTTCCGGCTGCGGCACTCGAGCGAATGCGCCGAGCTCCATCGCGACGGAGCTGTCGTAGAGCGCCCGACTCCTGTCGACACTGGCAGTCCTTCGCCACTCGTCGGAGGCTCTCGACTGCCTCTCCTGGCCCTCGGTTGGACGGCCACATGTCTCCAGCAGTCGCTCTAATTGCTGTGCGAAGTTCAGTTGCGCATCGTGTTGCCACGTCGGGAACTGGCAGTTCACACGTCGCCAGGTCTCCTGCAATCGCGTCTCCACGTCAAACGCCGCAGCTTCTGATGGTTCCAGCNGCTCTACTGCTGCTGCGCTCGGTAGACTCACCGAGATTGGCCTTAACGCAGCAGAAGCAGCAGCAACAGCAGCAGCAGCAGCAGCAGGAGGAGGAGGTCTGGACTGAACGCGAACCGCCGCCTCGAGCCAGAGCTGCTCCTGACCGTCCGGCCGGGCGAAGGCCACGCGGCCGGCGAGGCGCTCGCGCCGAATGAAGTTGCGCGTGTTGTAGATGTCCTGCACCTTGAAGGGTTTCTCCGGGAAGCGCTCCTTCAGGCGCTCCAGGATGCGTGCCGGACGTGCGCCGGCGGCCGTGAGCTCGCGCACCAAGCGCTTCTGCTCCAGCGACAGGCGGCGCGCGATGGGGTGCGCCGCGAGCTGCTGCGCGTCCGCGGCTGCCGCGTGGTTATGTGCTGCGTGCTGCACCTTGAGCACCCAGTCGGAGCTCGGGAGGCGGCGCGCGTACAGCTGGAACGGGCAGTTCTTGCGGCGGACAGCGCCGCCTTTGCGCTTCCGAAGTGTCGGCCCGGGCTTGGAGTTGCCCCCCAGGTCGCAGCGCAGCCACAGCTGGCCGCGAGGCACGTTGGACTTCTGGATGACCACCGCGTAGCCGTGGCTCACGCTGAACTCGTGTACGTAGGCCAGCAGCGCCTCGCGGCTCGGGAACGGCCGCTCCGTCGGCGGCGCCGCTGCCAGGAAGCGCGTCATGCTCGGAGCATGAGGAGAGTGAGCTGATCAAACCATGTCGGAAAGAGTTGCAAATAAACCTAATTGTTTTGCAGGTTTTAGGTTTGTGTTGTACGAAAAGCACGTTTGAATTGTGTGTTAAACCAGTACCTTTTCAAAATATTTTTGCGTCAAGATGTTTTGCTTGCTGTTTTTCGAAACGTACCGGTACCGTTGGCGAGCCGCTTGCGAGCTCCGACACGCATGTGGTACGTGTGACGGATTGGTGGGTAAGACAGCGCGCATGCGGCAAGACCAGACTCGGGTGGGAGAATTGAGCAAGCTGTCATGCCATGACTCATTGGCGGCGGCGGCGCTTACGTTCCATCCACTGCAGAATGAACGGCGGTCGCGGAGCATCACGTCTCACCGGCGGTTGTCGCTGTCGTTGGCGTGGTACTTGCTGAAGCGTCGCGTAAGCAGGGAGCGCAAACATGTTTTTCGTCAGAGCCGTGATGGCATCATCACGGAAACTCGGGTGATGGGCGGCGTCTCAGGTCGCGGCCGGCAATGGAATTCGAAATGGTTCCCAAAGTTGGTTGCTCCGGTCCGCCCGGCTTCAAGCACAGAGTTTGTGTCACAGACACCATGACTCGGATCCACAGGGGTCGCCCGCCACAGGAAGAGTTATAAAAACATGTGAATCTCGAAAACGAACTTACTCCGCAAAAGGTCCTCCTATGAATGACTTTGCGCGATATGCAATGAATACCAGCGAATTGGACAAGTACCGGTTTGCACGATCGCAAATTCCCATTGCAAAAAATCTGATCACATTTGCCCTGTCAATCACAACAATTGTGAACAAACAACCCAAAATTGTTGTTAGACTTCGGGTTGAAAGTGTGAGGTCATGAGTTGCTGCTTCTCCGGTAATTGACGCACAGTCAGAGCACCTGTAACTGCAAATTAGTGCTCTGCGCTTCAATTATTTGATAATGTTTGTATTGACAGATCGATACTCAGGCGGACTGATCGCCGAAAATATAAGCGAAACCAGTGAATGGCATGACTTTCTTCTCCAGAGAGCGGTACATGATCAAGCTGGTGCCTGTGTGCTTCTCGTACAGCCAACCGTGCAAAACCTGAGTCCACGCTGAGCACCACACAGGCGGTCAATGAGGGGGGAGGGGATTCGTGCGTATTTGCGGGTTGGTGCGTTCATTGTCACAAGGAAAATGGTAAATGGGGTGCTGTTCTTTCGTGTACCGCGCTGCGGCCTTGGAAAGGTGGCCTTAGGGATGTTCTCCCGACTTGCACCACCACCATTTGAACATTTGTAAACCGATGCATAGTTTGAGCGTATTGAGTTTTGGATCGCCAGCCAATCAATTATTTCTTGCCGAGGCGTCTCCACAACATGTAGCATTCGCATCATCATAGTTCTTCGTCTTTTCAGCACGTGATGCAGTCGTGCAGCGAGCAACACGGTGTTCCTCGCAACCGAGAGGATTTGTGTGTGGTTCACACGATCAGTACGCCTCGCCAGCAAAGGTCCTGCCTGCCCGCGCTTCACCAGCGGGAAAGTCTAACTTGGAATGAGGCAGGCCAGGGTAAGACGTTACCTAATGGAGGAGACACGCCCAGCGGTAGTCAGAATGTTGGTCGCTTGCTCTGAGAGCCACGGAAGGGTCCGACTTGCGAAAGACGAACACAAGATTCACAAACTGGCAAGTTCGTTCCTCTCGTTTATCCCCAGGATGAGAGCTCTTCCACCGGGAATTTTAGCATCTGCGGCAGTCTCATACTTGCATCACATGTGGGCGGTGGTGCCAGGCCTCTCGCATGTCTTGCTTGCCACATGCTGGTCAGCGCCGCTGTCGCACTTGCGCATGTATCCTGGTTTCTCGAGTCCAATTTTGAAAAGCTCAAAATCGCAGCCCCAGCCACCAAACATATTTTCGGCCGGCTGGACCGCAGCAGGTGGCGAGCAAGCAAGAGACAGAAAGTATCGAGCGTCGTTGCACACGCCACTAACGGCTGCGGTAAGGGGGCGAAGGTAGAGGCCCTGCTCTTGCTGGCCTCGCTGGCCTTGTTTTGGCACGCTGCTATTTTTGCAGACGTTCAAAACGTTCAACGCTTGAAACCAGGCCAACAAGCAAACAAACAAGCCCCAACAGAGTTCTTGTTGGTGCTACAGCTGTATACCGTATTTGCAAATTGTACGTTTCGCTTCGTCCAATCAGCGGTCGGCAACACATAATCAAGCGCGCTTTTCTTTGCCGTATTTAGTGTTGCATCACCTGCGCATGTCGCAGTCTCGTCAAACGCCTCTATGATTGCATGCACCTGCTCGGAAAGGGTCGGTTTCTCAGACAAAGATGCAGTTCCAGAGGTTTGCTCCCGTAATCCAACCAGCAACGCAAATCTAGAAGTGATCCAATTACCTGTCATCCCAAATGCGGTTCGATGAGTTCAGAAACACTTGAAGACAGTGATATTTCGAAACGGGAGCTATTCTTGATTTTCCCTGCAATTGCTCCGCATGTTTGCCATCAAATACCACGACTATACTGCTATGAAGAGGTACGCACTTGAAAGGGGCGTATTTTCCGTATCGCAGCGCAATCTCAGGAAACTGGAAATAGCTGGCGATAGCAAACCAACCAGCGCCTTCTCGTCGTCCAGAGGGTGGGTGAGCGGGTGGGTTTGGGTGCCTCCAGCTTCGATGGAAACCAACGTCAGTCGCTTCCATCGGTCAGTCAGTCATTCTGGAATTTGCTTAAACGAAGGCAATCGCCCAACAAGAAGAAACAGATAGCAAGCACTTCCCGCTCCCTCTTCTCTCCCCGTACCGAATTCAACCGAGCAAGATGGTGTTCAACAGCAGTGTGGAGATCTCTCGCGGCGTGGTGGACGCGGTGAAGCTGAACGCGCCCGACAGCCAAGAGCCCAAGAGCGACGCGCTCACGTTTTCTATCCCGGCGCCGATCCGCACCGTGCGGTCGAACATCCAGGCGTTCGAGGAGGACAGCCTTCGCAAGCTGATGACGCGCTTCGATGGTGCGGATGTGATGCCGAACGGCTGGCGCGAGGGCCCGAGCAGCAAGGGCATCCAGGTGGTGTACGGCGAGGTGGCCGGCAGCGAATGGTACACGATGAAGACGACGGGCGTGCTGCACGTGAGCGCGGACAAGGCTGCGCACATTCTGATGTCTGCGGCGATGGTGCCTAAGTTCGACGACATGACGCGCGAGGTGAAGGTGGTGGAGAAGCTGAGCGAGTACTCGGAGGTCCGTCTGGTGTCTGCGAAGCCCGTGATGTTCACGACGGCGCGCGACTTCTGCGTGGTGTCGACGTACCGGAACGAGCCGGATGGGCGTGTTCTGATCGCGACGCGCTCGGTGGAGCATTTGGCGCTGCGCAAGGGCTTTGTTCGCGCTACTATCCTGATCTCTGGCTACGTGGTGGTGCCGCACCCGACGAACCCGAACATGTGCGAGATGTCTGTGGTTGCGCACATGGATCTGGGCGGCAACTTGCCTGCGATGGTGGTGCGCTACCTGGGTCTGTCAGCTCCTATCAAGCTGGTGGAGAAGATCCACGAGATCACCTTGTCTTCATAGAGGAGACGGGTGGTTTCTTTGCCTCCGATCCGATAGTCTAGCCTGCATTTGTTTGTACCAGTATGTCTTGATAAATTAAAGAGATGGTGCTTTTTGCACGAAGTTTCTCCCAACTGTTGGCTTTGCGTGCGCTGGTGGTGTTGAACGGTACCGTTCGAACGGCCCTTTGGGCGTGGGAACCGCGCTGCTTCTTATGTACATGTAAAAATACACGTCCACAGACACTCGCGCAGCGTCTGAATCTGAAGAAGCGGCTGAACAGATCATCGTTCAAGGAAACGGTAGGATACATGGATCACCCTCTTGCAGACGTCGCGATGCACAGCCCGGCCATGAGCGACCGGCAAATCCCGGTCGTCTGCACAGCCTGCCGAAGAAGCCTCGCAGGACGGACGCAAGGAAGCCTGGTGGAGGGAAGCACGAGGAGACATCAGCTGCCGAGGAAGGACACTGACCACTCGTGAGATATGAAGGAAGGCGTGATCTTGAGAAGAAACCCCTCCACCCACACTGTGGGCCACAGATTCCGACCTACCGGTATTGGTAGCGTTATATAGCGTTAATTACGCCTCGCTATTTTTGCGGCGACGCGGACTAAGACGCAGGGCGCAGTATTGCAAACAGATACGGTACGACCCGACCCGACCCGACCTTGAAGTTGATGCTGGCCATGCATATCGCCAGTACCGGTATAGTGCACCCTGCAAGTCATCATCATCGTTTACGCCCGCGTCGCAGCCTCCTTCTTCAGTCTTTTCTCGCGCGGGCGTTTCTCATGCGCGTGTTTTCAAGGCGGTGCATCTCTTGGAGGGGACTTCAACATAGGCGCATCACTGGCGGCGCAAATCCGCGGGGTTCGGTCCCGACGAAGCGAGTCGCTCGCTTGATTGGGTGGTCGACGGCATGTTTGCGGTGACGGCGATGGCGCGCCGACACGGCGAGAGATGATCCCGAGATGCGAGCATCCTTGCGGAATGATTGAGAATGTTGGCTCCGTTTGGAAGATGGACGAGCGCGAAACGGTTTTGCAGCGAAGATCCACTTTTGAAGAAGGGTCAAGCAGTGGGCCGCTCGTCTCACTCCGCGCTTCCACGCAGCGTGCTCCGACCTGCTTCTTTTGGCATTGGAGACGAGCGGTGTCGGGGAAATAGCGATGCATCCTGTATTGCAGCAAAAAGAACTGCGCAGGACGCGAAGAGCCGCTCGTTACGACTAGTCTCAAGCGTCGGATGCAAGTTGGGCGGCATTGCGATACATGTACACCGGATCTACTGTAAGCTGCGTGCATTCCTGCATGAAGGAGCTGCGGCTAAGCGTATTTGCCGACATTCAAGCTTCAACTGGCCATAAAAGAGCAATCGCGTCTTAGCGCAGCCACCGTGCAATATCACAGCAAGTGAGGCTCAAGGCGACGAGCCCCAGCTTAGGCAACGGCTTTCAAAATCACAGCTCGTGAGCGCGGCGCTGTGTCTCACAAACAGGCACGAATCCGCATATCTCGCCCACAATGATCGCTGCCACAACCTCGGCGGTTGGCCCACGTCACGTACCAACAACAAATCTACTGGTTGACACTGTCACTGAGTGACAGATCGGCAGACGCGCAACACTGATCATGTCGAGCGCGCTTTCGCACTTCTGCGTTCGCTGGCGGTGCCAACCGTTAGGACAAAGCATCGCCATTGCACCCAACCAAAAATACAGCCTCTCAAAACTGGATAGCATACACATACACAAGGCCGCTTCATCTACAGTGCCATGACAGCGTCACGCTGCAGTCCTTGTCGAGGGCGTGGGCATCAATGTTGTGTTTTGCGACGTTCCTCATGTATTTACGGGACGGGTTGGATTTCCAACACAAGTTACATTTGGAAATTGTCCTATTTAAAGTTTCACAGATTTATGTTGTAAAATTGTCAAAATCCGAGGCCGTTTCTAAAGTTCACCCACCACAAATGCCATAGTTCCGTATATATCGATTATCCATGGCCTTTTGTCAAATAAGGAGGCGCGTCACGCTCTGCAACCTTCACTCCGCATCGATGACCTTCTGACGTCATCCATTGAGCCAAAAACACTACCCGTCATCACCGTTCGCCTTCACCCTTCGGAATTCAATTCTGGAAAACCCAGTAAGCCTCTCTAACTTGGATCGTTCCAATCGGATCAACTGCAGTGTTTGCTGAAGCAGTTATCCATAAACTCAATAACCTGCTATAACTCATTGGAAGCGAGATAGTCATTCCAACAAAGCAGTCAGAAGGCGGCACTTGCCACACTTCATGGCGTTACTTCTACGTGCTCTCCCCGCTCGAGTGACATTGCGCTTTCAGCGGTGAGAGGAGTTTGGATTCTGGTGGGGGCGAGGAGCTCCGCAGTGTTGCACAAACAAAAACGCCGCGCCTCCGCCACAGGCTCCTGGACCTCCGCTTGCTTCCGCGCTTCCTTCCTTCCTTCCTTCGATCATGTTCCGCCGGTCCGTCGTCTCCACCATCGCCTCGGCCCGTCTCCAGAGCCAGCTGGGCGCCCGCCAGCTCTCGCAGACCTCTGTGTCGCTCACGGTGCCGGGGCTTTCGTCGGAAGTCCGCAATGTACGTAGCTGCTCTGGCCTTCGTGGCTATCTGGCTGGCCAGATCTGTCGTAATGTAGGAAGCTAATGGACTGGGGTGCTCGGTGGGGGACTTTCGACTGATCAGGACTGGACCAAGGACGAGGTGCAGGCCATCTTCGACCAGCCGCTGCTGGAGCTGGTGTACAAGGCGGCCACGGTCCACCGCATGTACTTCGACCCGACCGAAGTGCAGCAATGCACGCTGCTGTCCATCAAGACGGGCGGCTGCACGGAGGACTGCGGCTACTGCTCGCAGTCGTCGCGCCACAAGACCTTCGTCAAGCCTGAGCCCACCAAGAAGGTAACAAGCAGCTCGTCCCCACCACCAGAATGAGAGCTGGATGGGATGCTGACTGTGCTTTTTTGTGGTTGGGTGACGCAGGTGCAAGAGGTGGTGGAGATGGCGCGTCGCGCCAAGGCGGCGGGCAGCACGCGCTTCTGCATGGGCTCGGCCTGGCGTGAGGTGGGCAAGAAGAACGCGTTCAAGCACATCTTGGAGATGGTGCGTGAGGTGAAGGCCATGGATCTGGAGGTGTGCTGCACGCTGGGGATGCTCACGGAGGAGCAGGCCGTGCAGCTCAAGGAGGCCGGACTTTCGGCCTACAACCACAACCTGGACACGAGCCGTGAGCACTACGCCAAGGTGATCACCACGCGCACGTACGACGACCGTCTGCGAACCATCGACAACGTGCGTAAGGCCGGCATCTCGGTCTGCTGCGGCGGCATCCTGGGTCTGGGCGAGGAGAAGGTGGACCGCATCGGCCTGCTGCACACGCTGGCCACGATGGAGGAGCACCCGGAGTCCGTGCCAGTGAACGCGCTGGTGGCTGTGGAGGGCACGCCGCTCTTCGGCGAGGACATCGCGCCCGTCACGGCCTTCGACATGGCGCGCATGATCGCCACGGCGCGGATCCTCATGCCCAAGACCATGGTGCGACTGAGCGCGGGCCGCATGTCGTTCACGGACGCCGAGCAAGGGCTGCTGTTCATGGCTGGTGCCAACTCTCTCTTCAACGGCGACACGCTGCTCACGACGGCCAACCCGGCCTTCGAGAAGGACAAGCAGCTGTTCGCGAGCATGGGTCTCACCGGCAAGCCGGCCCACCAGGCGCACAAAACCACGCCTTACATCGTCAAGGTCACGCACTCGGCGCCTGCTGCGGAGTCCGAGGCCGTGGCGTAGAGCGGAAGGAGGAAGGAAGCACTCGAAGGCTCCCAAACGAGCACGGTCTTCTAATTTTAAGCGGAGAATCCCAATTTTTTTCTTGTTTTGCTGACGATGAAGACGGAGTGATCACACTAATGCATGAGGGCGAAGCGACTCCGAGGCAGTGAGGGTCTCTATATTATCTTAGTCAACTGGCAGCCTCGCTTGCTCTGTCCGTCGTGTTCATACGACAGCTTTTCAGGCCGCAGTCTTCGTCTTCTTCGTGTGGTGTCGATGTTTCTTGGGCGCTGCGGCGTTACCCTTGGCTGTCCGCTTTTTCCGCGGCTTCTGGGTCTCCATGGCCTCATCTGCGTCTTCCGCCTTCTCCTTCTTCTCCACATCTTCCTCAGACTCGTCATCGTCCGGATACAAGTCGGCCATATCGTCGTCTTCCTCCTCCTTTTCTTCGACCTGCGCTTCCGCCTGCTTCTTATCCGTCGCGGGCGTCGCGTCCTCCTCCTCTTCAGCGTCCGAGAAAACCACCTGACTGTTCTCGAGCTCGAAGGCATCGGCGTCGAACTCTTCAGCGCCTGCATTGCCGTCCATGTCGTCGTCGTCTTTGCTGCGCTTCACCGAGACCTTGACGTGCGCCTTCATGCGCTGGTACTTCTTGCCGCGCACGTGCTTCTCCACCTCGGCCGGGATGCGGTTGAGGATCGTGCCGGTCACGTTGCAGAACAGACTCTTGGTCAGTCGCCGGTGCGGCACGATGTACGGCTCGTACTGCGAGTAGTCGTGGCAGTACCAGTCCCGCGCCTTGACGAACTTCTTGGACGCCAGATGCGCCTCGATGTCGGCGGCACGCGGCATCATCTCGTGCTGCGTCAGCTGGCACTTGACGCGCGGACGCTTCGCATCGCCCTCGCCGACCTCCACCAGCTCCAGATACTCGTGCGCCTCCAGTAGCCGCTGCACGGCCGCGTCAACCGGCGGAGAACTCATCGCGCTTGCAATTGGGTGACGGATTGATTTTGTTGGAGCTGCTCGCTTCGCCAATCAAAGTGGAACGTGTGCCACATGCTCAGGTGGGGCAGCTTGTAGCACGCTCAAATGTTGATGTAAGCCTTCTGATTGGCTGATATCGCGCACGTATTTTAGCGAATGAAAAGGGAGAATATTCGGCTTCAACATCCATTGGACGCCAACGGTATGGTACTCGGATACCCAGAATTGGAGTGCTCTCTGCGTTCATCGCGCTCGTGATCTGCCTCTTCGTGCTTAATTCAACTTGTCCTACGTTTGGGCTGAGCCTCCAACCTTCCAAGAACTCCCTCCTGCGTGTAACAGTCGATTGGCACTCCTTCCCGGCGCTGTCGATTGCCGCCACTATCGCATTCGTCCAAGGTGAATGACTTCCTGGCACCCGCCAGCCATCTTGGTGCCCTTTCGTCGACAACTGGTTGCATGAACAGCATGGATGGCTCCAGTTGCAACCATCACTCACACTCAAGCCACGCTGGCGTTGCCTTGCTTGTGGTCTGCGGTCTCTTCTGAAACCCAACAGGCGTTCCATTCAATTCCGATACGTATCCACCACCTGCAATTCACAAGAGATTTTGCGTTAGTGCACATCTCATGTAAGTATACGTCCGGCTCATTGACCCTCCTGAACGTAGCTTCCCAGTTGTTTGCCTTGTGCGCATTGGTCGCGGTCATAAAAGCTTTGGCGCTCAAGCCCCACCTTCCTGCTGCCGCTGGCTCCGCCTCGTCCTCATCGCGGAGCGCCATGGTGGTGCAGATGCAGGTGCTGAGCGTGGACTCGGTGGAGATGGCGCCGGGTCTGCTGCTGTCCACCGAAGCCAAGCGGTTCGTCCTTCCTTCTCTCTCAACCCCGTGCTTCCGCTTGTAGCTCGATGGGTGGCAAGTACAGACCGGAACTGACGCATCTGCTGGCTTCCGTTACTACTGCAGCTTCATGTTTAACGTGGGCGACGGCACGCAGCGCCTGTGTATGGAACACCACGTGCGACTGGCTAAACTGCAGCGCGTGTTCCTCACGGAGCTACGTACCCACACGCTGGGCGGCTTGCCGGGCATGGTGCTCACTGTCTCGGACACTGGCAAGCCTGGGCTGCATGTGCATGGACCGGCGGGCACTCGGGCGTATCTGCGGGCCACACGGCACTTCCTCTACCGCCCTGATTTCAAGCTGGAAGGCTCCGACATCCCGATCACTACCGCAGGAGAAGGAGAGGAGAAGCCCACGTGCTGCTACTCGGACGACGAGGTGCTGGTGTATGCGGTGAGTGTGGCCAAGCCACGTGTCGGTGCCAAGCGCAAGCTTCACGCCAGTCCTCCGCCTGTTGCAGTACCAGTTGATGCTGCAACGGAAGCGGCGACTTCGACGACTGAAGACACGGGAACGAACCATCCGAGCGTGAGTTATGTGGTGGAGACGCGTGAGCAACGCGGCAAGTTCCTCGTGGAGCGTGCAGTGGCACTGGGCGTCCCGAAGGGCAAGCTCTTCGGCCAGTTGCACCACGGCAAGGATGTCACGCTTGCCGACGGCCGCGTCGTTCGGTCCAGCGACTGTGTGTCGCCTCCGGTACCGGCAGCAGGCTGCGCCATCGTGAGCTGTCCGTCTATCGCGCATATTGACGCGCTAGTGGCCAACACGGGCTTCAAACGCTACCAAGAGACGGGTGGCGAGGCTGCAGAGGTGGAGTTGGCCGTGGTTTTCCATCTGGGAGGCGTCGAGGTACTACGACACCCGAAGTACGCGGCCTGGACTCAGCGATTCGGCAGTCAAGCGCGTCACGTGCTGCTGGGCCACGACGCCTGCGCGCAGAAAACGGTCTATCGGGCGTCTGCGAAGCTGCAGGCGCAGTTGCATGCTGTATTCCCGCGTGCCTTCCCGTCCAACGAGGCGCACGAACTCCGCGATGCTGTCCAGCCATTCTCGCGGCCTGTTCCAGATATCAGCACACTGGAACTCAGCTCGCCGTCCGGAGACAAGGACGCCTCGTTGGAGTCCGCGAAGGCGCAGATCCTGCTGGGCGAAAGCATGCTCAAGTTCGTGCTGGCGCCTCAAGCGCGTCGCGGCTTTGATGGGTCCGCCTGTTGGCCGCGTCTGGACTTTGAGCAAGTGCGAGCAAGCGTCAGCACTGTCTCGGAAGGCGTGGTGGTGCCAGTCGAAGCGCTGGGAGCGAGGGAGCAGGACGAAGGCCTCATCGACGGCCGGATCACGTTCCTCGGCACGGGCTGCGCCATCCCGTCCAAGTACCGGAATGTCACGGGCATGTATCTGGAGCTGCCGCGTCCAATCATCAGCAGTGAAGGCGACGACCAGTGGGTGGGGATGATGCTGGACTGTGGCGAAGGCAGTCTCGGCCAGTTGTATCGGTATGCGAACGGTGATTTGACTCGACTGCGTGAACTCGTGGTCCGCCTCCAGTGCGTCTGGGTGTCGCACAACCACGCGGACCACCATCTCGGACTGCTTCGTCTGTTGAGCTGGCGTGCTGATGGCATGGAGCCGCTGCTGGTAATCGGGCCGACACCGCTGCAGTTCTGGCTGGAGGAGTACGCGCAGCTGGACTCGACAGTACGTGGCAAGTACTCGTTCGTGGACAGCTACTGCTTCAACGACAAGGACGAGCGCTTCACGGACGCCGACACTCATGCACAGGCGGCTTCTGCCCGCGCGTGGCTCCGCGAGACGCTGGGCGTCGCACAGCTCGAGTGCGTGCCGGTCAAGCACGCGTTCCTGTCCTACGCGCTCGTGCTGACCTTCGTGGCCGGCGACGCCAAGCTGGCGTTCTCGGGCGACTGTCGACCGAGCGACCAACTGGCTGCCAAGGCACATGGCGCCTTCCTGTTGGTGCACGAGGCCACGTTTGAGGACGATCTGGCTGACGAAGCCAAGCAGAAGGCGCACTGCACGACGGCCGAGGCTATAAGCGTGGGCCGCCAGGCGCAAGCGCGCCATCTGCTGCTGACGCATTTCAGCCAGCGCTACCCGAAGATGCCGGTGCTCTCGAATCCGGACGAGACGACAGAGGAAGAGGAGAAGGAGGAGAAGGTGCCGATGGACGTGCTGGCGGCCATCGACATGCTGTCGCTGCGCTTCCGCGAGCTGCGGCAGCCGCAATTGATGGAGATCTGCACGCAGCTCATGACGCAGGACGACCAGGAGGACGGCGACGACCTGGAGGCCGAGGCCAGTGTCAAGGCGCAAGCCTTGCGCCAGGAACGCAAGGAGCTCAAGAGCCTCACGCGGTGAACAGAAGAAGCCTAGCTTACGCCGTGACCAACGTAACGCCCCGCTGGCTTACTCAATATGCGTGGAGCTGTATAGCAGTGTAGCCATTTGACTGAGACAGGATGCCGCAATGAGTGGACGCGAAGCTAGCGGCGACTGCTGCCACGACGTCCGGATGCTGAGACTTGCCAGTCGCCACAAGGTGAGAAGCCAACACCTGAGTGAGCGGTTGTGTTGCAGCCAGATGAATTGATCCGTCCGTGGTCCAGGTCCTAGCGGCTCTGCTGCCATTGCTACGAGCCATCGCCGGGAGCCGGGGGTTCATGGAGCCGCTGCCAAGATGGAGCAGTGCGCGTCTGTGTGGCCGATCAAGGTACCGCTCTGTCGATCTTCTTCTACGAACGACTGCCGCTTGTTGACTCGGACCAGTGTGCCTGGCTCGCGCGTTGTCCAAAGGAGCGCAATGCCCAGTGCTCCCATTCCTCGGGTCGTTACGACTTCAGCGTCCAAACCCGCGAACGGGCGCCCAGGGCATCCCAGCCACGGAACGACCCCATTTGGGCAGCTCCAAGCGACGTTGGGCCCGGCAGTTTCCTCCTCGGCGCCTTCTGGCTTGCTGGCACTCCGTTGTTGCTCAACGGCCAGGACAACTCCAAGAGGGGCGGTCCTCGCATTCTCTGTGGTGTCTTGGAGCTGAAGGAGAGAGAGCAGCAAGAGCGAACGAGCGATCGAGCGATGCCAGGCGACAACGGCTCCCCCACGGCGGCGGCGGCCCCGGAGCCCCGCGTGACCTTCCTGAACGACCACGTCGCCAACCAGCAGTTGATCGTCACCAAGAAGTACGCCCGCAACGTGATGGTGACGTCCAAGTACACGCTGGTGAGCTTCGTGCCCAAGACCATCTTCGAGTTCTTCCGCGTCGTGGCCAACGTCTACTTCCTGCTCATCTCGCTGCTTCAGGTGCGGCAGCCAGCCTTCCAGCTTAGCTCCCACGGCTTTGCAGTGGTCTAACGACGTCGGTTGCTTGTGTGTACAGTTGGCAACGCCGTGGTCACCGACGAACAAGTTCACGACCGCGGGTCCGCTCGTGTTCGTGCTCTTCGTGACGATGGTCAAGCAGGGGACCGAGGACCTCAAGCGCCACCAAGCCGACGAGAAGCAGAACCTCCGCTCCTGTCGGGTACGGCCTCTCATGTAGAGCGCTGCTAGCCATCGCTGCGCTAACGCGTCCTCTCTCTGTCTTGATGCCTCTGGCTGCTGGGTGTCCTCCCTTCAGATCATCAACACACAGGGTCAGACGGAGCTCATCGCGTGGCAAGATCTCCAGGTTGGTCAGCTCGTGTGCATAGAGAACAACGAGGAGCTGCCGGCGGACGTGGTGATCCTGGCCACTTCGGAGGAGGAAGGTCGCTGCTTCATCGAGACGTCCAACTTGGACGGCGAGACGAATCTCAAGCGGCGGGTGGCGGTCACGCCCACGGCGCAGCTCATCGGCTGGCGCCCACTCAACGAAGCTCCGCTGGTCCAGGATTCCGTGTGCGAAGCAGCCGCACGGCGACTGCACGGCTCCGTGGAGCACGAGCAGCCCAACAACCAGCTCTACACGTTCACGGGAAGGCTGTTGCTTCACGCGGCCGGCCGCAGCGAGACGGCGACGGCGCTGGGGCCGGAGAGCTTGCTGCTGCGCGGCTGCAGCGTCCGCAGCTGTGCGTTCGTGGTCGGGCTCGTGATTTTCACCGGCGGCGAGACGAAGCTGCTGCAGAACTCGCGCGCGGCGCCGTCCAAGCAAAGCAAGCTCTACCGCACTGCCAACCGCTGCATGCTGCTGATCTTCAGCACCATGTTCGCACTCTGTCTCGCGAGCGCCATCGCGGCGGCATTCTGGAGCAAACACAACGCCAGCCGCGTGTGGTATCTGCCTTTCCTCGACAGCGCCGACGGAGCCGCCGAGTTCATCGTGAACTTCTTCACGTTCCTCATCCTCTACAACAACCTCGTGCCCATCTCGCTGTACGTCTCGCTCGACATCATCAAGGTGCTGCAGGCCAACCGGATCACGGCGGACGCCAACATGGTTCACGAAGGGTTCCGAGCCATAGCGCGAACGTCCGACCTCAACGAAGAGCTGGGCCAGGTCGAGTACGTCTTCAGCGACAAGACCGGCACGCTCACCTGCAACGTGATGGAGTTCCGCAAGTGCTCCATCGGCGGCGTGTCCTACGGCTTCGGCACGACGGAGATCGGTCGTGCCGTGGCGGCGCTGGCAAGGGGAAGCGATTCTGCCGCAGCGCCGTCTTCGACAAAGGTGAAGGCGAATCCGTCGCTCGCTCAAGCGGAAGGAGAGAGCAGCGTGAGGCTCGACATCGATTCGACCGATGACGTGCGCGATCGCTTGGCCACAGCAACGCCAGCGAAGATGGCGCCGCAGAGCCTCGAGGAAGGCGGGGACCCTCGCGACGCACAAGTGCACTTCGATCCGAACATCCACTTCGACGACCCGGGGCTGCTGCGTGCGCTGTACGCTGGCGGCAAGCACGGCGAGCTCATCCACGAGTTCCTCACGCTGCTGGCCGTGTGCCACACGGTGATCCCCGAGAAGGATGCCAAAACCGGCGTCACCGCCTACCGTGCGTCGTCGCCGGACGAGGAGGCGCTGGTGAAGGCGGCCAAGTGCCTGGGCTACAACTTCGTGGCTCCAGCACCGCTCATGAAGGTCGAGATCTCGCGCAAGACGTCGCTGCTGCCGCCCAACTCGGCTCGAGCTCAGCCACAGGAGAGCACCAACTCCTTGACACCCACCACCAAGAGCTACACGATCTTGAACGTGAATGAGTTCAACTCCACGCGCAAACGGATGTCCGTAGTGGCGGTGAACGAAGACACCGGCGAGTACGTGCTGTACTGCAAAGGCGCCGACAACATGATGCTCGAGCGCGCGGCGCCGGAGGCTCACGACGGCGACGCTGGTGTCCGCGCCAAGCTGCTGAACCATCTGAGGGACTACGCCCGTGAAGGGCTGCGCACGCTGGTGCTTGGGCGGCGCGTGCTGTCTGCGGAGGAGTACGAGACGTACAACGCCGCGTATGTGGCGGCCTCGACGGCGCTCGTGGAGCGGGAGACGAAGCTGGATGCGTGCGCTGAGCTCATCGAGAAGGACATGGAGCTGTTGGGCGTGACGGCCATCGAGGACAAGCTGCAGGAAGGCGTGCCCGGCGCGATCTTCGACTTGGCGCAGGCCGGCATCAAGGTCTGGGTGCTCACGGGCGACCGCGAGGAGACCGCCATCAACATCGGCCACGCTTGTCGCCTCATCAACGACAAGATGCGGCTGCTGTACGTCAACGCCGAGACTCAGGAGGAGCTGAGCGCGCAGCTCAGCGAACTGTACGACTCGCCGGTACTGCAGCGGCTCATCAGCACCGGGCAGGTCTCCGATGACCTCGCCATGATCTGCGACGGCAAAGCACTTGTGCACATCTTCCCGTCCCGCGACGCGCGAGCCAAGATGTCGACCGATGCAGCCCAACGCGCGCAGAGTCTGGCCGACAAGTTGTTGGCCGTCGCCAGCGTGTGCAAGGCGCTCATCGCCTGTCGCGTGAGTCCGTCGCAGAAGGCGGAGATCGTGCAGCTCGTGCGTACAGGAAGCGACGACGGTACTGGGAACAAGCCGAAGCGGCCGCAGCCGATCACGCTGGCTATCGGCGACGGCGCCAACGACGTGAGCATGATCCAGACGGCGCACGTGGGCGTGGGCATCTGCGGGAAGGAGGGCGTGCAGGCCGTGAACGCCAGCGACTACGCCGTGGCGCAGTTCCGCTTCCTCACGCGCCTCGTGCTGCTGCATGGCCGCTGCAACTACAAGCGCGTGTGCAAGGTCATCCGCTACTCGTTCTACAAGAACATCGCGCTCGTGATCAGCCTCTTCCTCTTCAACTTCTTCAACGGCCAGTCGGGCGCGCCGCTCTTCGAGAGCTTCGTCATGGCCGGCTGGAACTTCTTCCTGGCGTTGCCCATCATCGTCATCGGCGTCTTCGACCAGGACATCGCGGAGGACGTGGTGCTGAGCTTCCCGCAGCTCTACCGCCCCGGCCAACACGACAGCGACCTGAACCTGCGCGTGTTCGCGCGCACCATCGCCAACTCCGTGGGCCACGCGCTCGTGTGCTTCTTCGGCTGCTACGTGGGCACCCGCATCGCAACGCAGGGGCTCTACGTGATGGGCACGCTCTTCTACACGGCGCTGCTGGCCACCATGAAGCTCAAGGTGGTGCTGCTGGCGCTCAACTGGAACAAGTTCCACTTCGGCTTCCTGGCCTTCAGCGTCTGGCTCTTCTGCTTCTTCCTGCTCGTGTACCCGCACTTCACGTTCCTGAGCTACGACATGGTCGGCGTGCCGGCGCACATGTTGCGCGAGCAGCGCTACTGGACGTTGCTGCTGCTGTGTTCCGTGACTGCGTTGCTGACGGATTTCACGGTCACCACAGCTCAGCAACAGTTCCGTCCGAGCGCCGAGGACATCCTGCGCGAGCGGTTCCGCGCCAAAGGCAGCGGCATGCGCGCGAGCGACGTCGTGGCTCCCATCCTGTCGCATCAGCTGCCTGCCGCCGCGGACAAGGTCTTCGTCACGGACCAGTCGACCGACGAAGACGCCCGCAGCGACGCCAAACAGGCCACGTTCGAGGTGCTGCCGCAGCCGCCATCGTCGAACCGCCGCACCAACAGCGCCCGCAAAGTCTACGACTCCTTCAAGGACGGCGACCTGCTCAACGCCGAAGCTGGTACGTATCGCTCAGTTTTCTCCGCTGTGTTGTTTTCTTCGCTCTCTCTCTCACGCCTCATGCTTGTGTGACTGTGTCTCTGCAGCGAGTGGCTTCGCGTTCAATGGGCTGGATCGACCCAGCACGACCGCGTTCGGCGAGCTGCCGCTGCAGGAGGCCGTGACCATGCGCGTCATGAGCTTCAACAGCACCCAGCGACGCTCCGGCTCAATGAACCGCCTCCCCGCGGCCGTCGTGGCGCCCGAGCTCTCGGCCATGGTTCGCACCAATAGCAGCAAGAACATTTAGGCCATGGCATCACTGACCACCTCGCTGAACATGCACTTCTCCATAGAAAGCCCCGCTTCCCTCGATGCGGTGTCGATTCCTCACCTTGCTGGCTTCTTCAAACCACTGCTTGCAGGGCTCAGCCATCCGGAGGAGGTGGCTGCCAGCTTCACGTCCAGTGGGCTGGGCATCCTGTTGCCGACTGGAACTCCTCCCTGGCGCTGGCAATGGAGTCTTCTGCCAAGACACAGAGCAACGACTTCTTAAGTGTTGGCCCTGGCATGCCAATCCACAAGGGAACCGCTGGAAATGCACAGGCTGTACCTGGAGTTGACCTGCCCAGACACCGAGGCATCAACGGTCGGCCACGCCCCGTTCCCAGACATCGCGATCCGGGAGACCGCGCCCGATCAAAGTGGAAAGCAAGAGTCAGCATCGCTATGAGGCAACCAGCCCACCACATACCCGCCAGCAGCAGTCGCTGCAGCCGTGTGAACGACGAGATGGAGCATACATTTATAAAAAGGCAACGCAGGTCTACAACAAAGCGTTGGTCAGGTTGGCAACACCGTCACTGCTCCTCCCTCACACATGCGCGCCACGCAAGAAAGCATACCTTGATCTATCATACAGACGGGGAGAGTCTTGGTTCGCCTAGGAGGACAGCATGTCAGAGTGCGGGAAACGAGCATCGGATAGATGGTTGGGCATCACCCAGTGCTTGATTGGCGGCGTCGGAGCGGAGGGTGACGATGCTCCATCTGCTGCCGCCCCAGAGATGCTGTCCGTGGTGCTGGTTCTCATGCTGCTCTTGTCCGCGTGCCGGCCGAGCTGCCTGTAGAGGTGCTGGAACTGCTGCCGAGCCAGAAAGGCGTTGGCCTCCAGCTGCTGCATCGCGAACAGCTCCTCGATTTGAGCGGCGTAGCTGGCGTGCAATCCCTGAAGCTTGGCCGCGAGCTGCTTCTTCTGACGCCGTTTCAGCTGCTTGCGTTTGAGAAACTCATGTGCCACGCCCCGTTTCCAGTTGATCCCACTGCCTGAGCTCGCTTTAGAGCTCGCCGTCTTCTTGGTGTAAGAATGGGACGCACAGCTGCAGTCCAGATGCTTGTTGATGCGCTCCCTTTCGACTTGGAAGTTCATCTTCAAGCGCTCATTCTGCTCAGCAAACTGGAGCAGGAGGTTGGCCTGTTCACTTACTGCCTCCGCATGATCAGCCTCCATGTCGTCGTTAACCATGGAGGAATAGTCGGCGCTTGCAGCAGTGGATTTGGCCGAGGTGGGGTCGACGTACTGATACAGCGCCGCCGCCAAGAGAGAACCTTTGTCGCTGACAAGCGGCACCGACAGGAATACCGGCTCGTATTGCTCCAACTGCTCCAGCTCCAGCTCCTCCTCATCTTCTTCGCTCGCTTCTTCATCGTCCTCTTCGGAGACTTCAGCTTCAACTTGGTTGGCATCCTTCGCTGGTTTTGCCATGTCCTTGCCATCGCTCGTTGCTGCCTCAGGTTCAATGCGCTTCGCTTTTTTCTTCGAAGACGAACAGCTTTGCTTCTGAATTGACTTGCCTTCCACACCGTTGTCTGTGTTTGCAGTGTCCTCCTTGTTCTGTTGCCCGCCCTTCTCGGGAAGAGCCTTGCTGCTCTCCTTGCTGGCCTTGGCCTCAGGACTCTCACCACCGGTGAAGAGCGCTTGAGCTTTCATGCGATGATTGGCCTTCTTCCCGCTGGAATGAGAACCCGGCTGGACGCCGCTGGACTTGACCTCCACCGCTGCGTTGGAACTCGCACTGAGCTTTGCCAACACAATCGCTGCGTTGACGGTAGTCTCAGCGAGTCCACTCGTTGCGGCATTGGGCACTGTGGAAGGTGGGGTCCATTGCAGTTCCTTTAACGCCAACAGTTGCCTCTCCGTTCTTGACAAGCCCGGCTGCTCAGGGGTGTTTGGATTCGACGAGCTCGACGAAATGGACGAGATCGACACAACTGGAGAAGCCGTATTCACCGTCGATCCGTTGCCGCTTCGGACCGCTGCGGAGCTTCCACGCTTCGGAGTCATGACCGCTGCTGTGTCGCCCGCATTGCCAGTCGCGCTTGTCTTCACCCGGTCGCCCTTATCGTTGTTTGGCTTGGATTTCACAGCTGCATTCTTGTTTTCCGCGTTGCTCAAACGTGATGCCAATCCTTTCTTCTTCTCCCCGGGCACGCGTTCCTCAACGAATGGCTTAACCGGGACAAACGGGGCCTTTTCACTCGCTTGTCGACTCTTTTTCACCTTGGAGTTGCGTCCTGCATGTTGAGAGTCCAGCACGCCCTCTTGCCGTACACGCTTGCGACTTGCCTTGTCGTTCTTTTTGGTCGGTTGCTGTTCTTGCACAGCAGCATTGGCGCCTTCAACACCCGAGTCACTGTTGTTTTCGCTGCCTGACCCTGCGCTGCTTTCCGCACCACCGAGGTCACGCACCACGCTGCGTAAGTCACTCTTCACCTGCGAATACTGCGTTTTCTGTTGGTTGCGGTGCAAGAAGGCGTCTTGGCTGCGCACGAGTAGCTGGTCCTGATTGGCGGCCACGACCATCCAGCGCTCCTTCTCCGTCTCGGGCAGAGGCAACACTGCGAGCAGACCGCTTGTGTTGACCCGCGTGAGGTCGGAGAATTGGGCCTGGAAGTCCAGCGACGGGTCCACGAAAAAGTTCTCGTAGCCTTCGATGTAGTCGAGGGGCGTCGCGATGCCGGTTTCCTTCCGCGGTCGGTGGAAGAACACACTGCCGTCACTGCACATGCCTACCGTGAAGGGTGACAAGTCCTGGCCCGCGACTTGGCTGACGGTCCGCATGTGGCGCATGCCGCTCGTATCTTCTGCACCGCGGCGGCGACTTCCGCGAGGATTCCACGCACGCAAGGAATTGGCGGCTCTGGAATTCTTCGCGGCCTCAAGCTGGGCACGCTGCTCCTTCACGGACAGCGGCAGATCCAGATCCATGCGACTGGCAGTGCGCAGGTCCACCACCGCCAGCGACTCGCCTCCGCCGTACGCGTAGTCGCCGTACACGGCGATCGTGTCAGTCGTCTGCTTGACATCCGTGTGCGACTTCTTCCGGATGATGACCGAGTCAGTCGCGTCGTCGTGTTCCTCCTCAAGGTGCCAAATACGCACATTCTGGTGCTCAGACTTGGAGATGAACTGGTCAGCGATGGAGCGGTGGAACGTGATGAATTCCAGCGAGATGCCGTTCGTCTGTTTGTCGAAGACGCACTCCCAGCTCCACTCTGGCGCCGCGCCTTCGGCCCCCGGCTTCTGGTAAAACCGCCACATGTGGATGTTCTTGATGCCGATACCACAAAGCAAGCGGTACTCCGTCTTCTTGGTTTTGGCGCGGTACAAGCTCTTCGCAGCGGCAAAACCCTTGAGCTTCGGGTCCGAATACGTATACGAGATGGCCTTGGCTGTTGGCAGCCCGAAAGCACCGGCCGTATCCTCGTCTTCGTCCATGCTGTCGTCGCTATCGCCCGTGGCCAACAGCGACGAGGCCGCGACTTTGCTTGAGAGCTGCTGCTGGTCCGAAGACGACGGGAACGTGATGCTGTCCACTTCGAAGGCGCGGATCTCCGTGGACCCACGGTATATCCCGGCGAAGATGAACTTGCCGTCCTCTGGAATCGCCACACGCACCATGATCTGCGTGTACATGCCGCGCGGCAAGATCTGGTCCAGCAGCACGCCGCGTCGGAAGGTCAGCGAGTCCTGTGTCAGCGGATATAAGTACACCATGCCGTTGTAAAAGCCCACGACGAGGAACTTGCCGTTCGGAGCCACAGCCACGGACGACACGGTGGAGGACACGGCGAACTGGAACTCGAGCCCCACGGGCGCCATACTGGAGCTGCTGCTGCTGGCTGACGAAAGCGCGGGACTCTGCGCCTGCGCCTCACGCACCACGCGCATGTTGCCGATGGTCGCGGCGTCAAACGTGACTTCGCACTCGTCGCTAGAGTAGCTGTCGCTGTCATCGGAGGAACTCCCAGAAGACGAGGAAGACGAAGACGAGGAGGAGCCGCAGTTGTCGGCTGCTTCTGGCTGCTGTGGCATCGACACGACGTTCGGTTTCGCTTTCTCAACGCTGCTGCTGCTGTGTTTAAGAGGCTGCTCCTTCACCGGCGTCGGGAGGAACTCGAGCTTCCGGGTAGGAGCATGGGACGACGCTGAGGCGCTGAACTTGTGCTGCTCGGGCCGCTTGTCCGACTGGCGTCGGTTGGAAATGTCCTCCAGCACCTTGGCAGCTCTGGCGACCTCCGTGCGATGCTGCTTCTTGCTCTTCTTCATGTCGCTGTGCTGTCCGCGATTAGGCGGCAGTTGCGCCGGTGTGAGCTTGAGCTTCTTGGCCTTCTTCATGTGGGGCTTTACGCTCGTCGTGGGTGTCGCGGGCCCCAAATCGCGGTCCAGAAACTGCTTTTGCGGCTTCACCTTACGGGTCGGCGCGCCACTTAACGTGTGCTTGGCGTTCTGCGTCTTACCGCTCGTTGTGACCGGCTCAGGAGACAGGAACGACAGCGACGCGAATGATGGAGCTGACGCCGTCGTCTTGGTCATCGAACTGGCGGTCTTGATGGGCGTGGCGGCTGCTAAATCCGCAGAGACCGCGGGATTCCCGCTGGAAGTCGCTGCCGAACTCATGCCGACGTTTACTCGGGCTGTTGCGCGCCGTTTCCGCTGGGAAAGCTCGAGATCCAACCCCACGCTGCGTGGGATGTCGATGGACCAGAAGGTGGCGGTCGGCGGGAGCTAAAGAGCGACGAAGAGACCACCAAAGACAGCGGTGATGATCTGATCTTGGGCTTTCGGGCTTCTTGCTGAATGGGATTGAGCGATGGCGCGCTTCCCGCGCGCGCGGGGGGTTGCTGGTTGAGGGGGGTTCAAAGTTCGCGCCAAAAGGAAATATGCTATTGGAGAGGATGGCAATCAATATTGTTTGACGGAGGACCCCATGTGTAAACGGGTACAAAATTCATTCAACTCAATACTTTCCGCTTTTTTCAGCGCGTTTTTCGTGGATTTTGCGTTTTCGATAATGCCATGCAGTGGTATGGAC
>MBAC02005377.1:0-12125 GCA_001712635.2 Nothophytophthora sp. Chile5
CCGTCCTCGATGGTGAGCTCATCCATGGAGAAGTTCGCACTGAACACGCTCGGGAAGCCTGCAGGTGCGTCCGAGTACACTGGCGGATCGTACACGGGGGTAAAGGAGTCCTCGACCACATACGGCTTCGGCGCCGGCATCAACACAGCCTCCGGCGCCTTCTTCACTGCCACCGGAGGACTCGCAATCGCCACCGGAGCTGGCGCTGGCGTCGGCGGCGACACGGTCGGGTTGCCGAATAGTGTTCCAGCCACAGGAGCCGGCGAAGATATCACAGCCGGCGCTTCTGGGGTTTCCACCTCAATGGGTTCGGTAGGAACCGCCACAGCAGCAGCAGGCGCAGGCGAAGGCTCCTCAGACGGGAACAGAGGCGAAGAGGAGGCAGACACCTCGACCGCCGCGGGTTCAAAAGCAGGAGCGTGAGTTGGCTCGACGTCATCGACAATCGGAGCGGCCATCGTCTGCCCCACAAGCAGCGTATACATCTACACGTGAGAAGGCCGAGCAGACTGCACGGTCTCTTCAACTGTTGCATGAACGTACCGGGATTCGGAAGGCTCCCGGCGGCGGACGCGCTGGGCCTCGACGCTTCGGACCAGCCACGCGAGCCATAGTCGTCTGCACAGTATCACAGACAAGCAACAGCCTTCGTGAGTATCCGTCCATTGCCATCGACTCGATCTACCTACAGATCAAGGAAAGAAGGAGAGAGTCACGGACATGGGAATCATCGAGTGCGGCAGCGGACGCTTCGGCGTCGTGTGCACCGTCGGGTGCCATCCCAGGGAAACGCATGCCGGCCTTCGCGAGCCCAGGCATCGGGATCGCCGAGCCGCTCATGCCAGGCATTGCGACGCCCATGGCATGCTGGTTGTACGCGTATTGCTCCTCGCCCGTACTCATGATGGACTCCCGGTGCGCGCTGACAGGCTTCCGGTACCCGCCACTAGTCCAACAAGACAGCAACACACATACAAAGCATTGGTTCAGCAAGCACTCCTTCATCCAAGATGCACCCATAGTCGCTTCAGCCTCGTTAGTCACGTACGTGGGTCCACCAGGTCGCCCAAAAGGGTTCACATTGATGCCCAGACTGCCCTGCAGCTGCTGGATCTTGCTAGACGCGCGTCGGATGCCTGCAGCGTCCTGGGCCGCGGCCACCGCCGACGTGTCGACGGGTTCCGGCGCAGATGTCGCACTGCTTTCGCTCGCTGACCCCACGCTGCTACTACTGGCCTGCAGGTTCTCTGGCTCGGATGCCGGCGTCTCCCACACGACAGTAGAGGGCGTTGGACGTTCGAACCGCATCGGTGCGGGCGTTGGAGGCGCGGGGCTGGCCGCTGCGCTCTGCTGCTTCAGGCGCGCGATCCGCTCGGCAATGGAGCTTCGTGGGGCCGACGGAGCGGGCGCCGGGGACGAATCCGAGCTCTTCTCGATAGCAGGGGCCGGGGGCGCACTGCCGCCGCCCTCCTTGGCGCGGCGCCGAGCCAGGATCGCCGCCAATTCGTTCGACGCCATCGCGCTTGTCTTCCTCCCTCGCTAATCTCTTTGGGTTCTTTGCTTGCGCTGACTTCAGCTTGGATCCCGCGCCGGTCGGTATCCGGACCAAGAGGAACCGTATACCCGTCTGAGATGTATACTTCTAACGTCACACATTCGAATCTGTGACTATGTTTACGCCGCGTAAGGGCACTAAACTGCCGCGTGGCAAAATGGCAACACTTCAACCCTGAATGAGCATGGCTTGCTCCCCACGTCTTGCGTCCATCCGTCTCTCTCCTGCCTGTCTACCTGCTACCCGCGTGTACCAGCTTCCTGGTCAGTAGCGCCGCGTTCGCCGCAGCGTGCGCAGCTCATCGCACGGAGGCATCTTCATCTCTAACGCCTTGCGCATGGCTGCCTCTCGGTCCTCACTGCGGGAGTTGCGAGCGCGGTAGATCATGCGCTTCTGGCGCATCTTGAGGTTCTCGCAGTTCTCCGACAGCCGCGACACATGCGCCTGCTCCACCATCTGCTCCACGCGCGAGAGGTCGCGCCAATGGGTCGTGTACCGCTGCTCAAAGTCGCGCTCCACGTAGTACGGGATGCCCTTCACCACGTTGGCCATCTGTGTGGCGCGCTCCACGTTGAACTGCGCCGTCGGGTTCAGACTGAAGGGCATCTCGGGCGTCGACGGGATGGACAGCAGCGACATGAGGAAGATCAGCAGCAGCGGCATGAACTGCGCGAACTGCGCCAGGCCTCCGCGTTGCTCGCGGCGCTGGCCGTTGCCCTGTTGCTGCTGTTGTTGTTGCGGCCGGCGGCCACGTGGACGGAAGCCGCCGCCGAAGAACATGTTGAAAATCTCCTCGGGCGTGATGTCGTCCTCTTGCGGGTTATATCCGCGGCGACCACGACCGCCTTGTGTGCCTTGCACGGGCGCGTCATCTCCGTAGCGGTCATAGTGGGCGCGCTTCTCCGAGTCGCTCAGCACCGCAAATGCCTTGCCGACCGCCTTGAACGCATCTTCAGCCCCCGGCGCACTGTTCTTATCCGGGTGCAGCTTTAACGCCAGCTGAGCAGAGCAAAGAACGAACGTGGCGGACATGTTAGTCCTCGCACCTTCAATAGTAAACGGACAAGCGATCAGCAACAGTGCGCACCTTGCGGTAGGCCTTCTTGACCTCGTTATCAGTGGCGGTCTGCGCCACAGCCAGCACTTCGTAGTGGGTCTTGCAGGCGCGGATCTTGCGCACCATCGTCAGCTGGTCGGCCGTATACGGTCGCGAGGGCTCCTCAGAAGGCGATCGAGACGGCGGCGATGGCGAGGCAGCCGGGGCCGCACGGTGCCGCACGCCAGCGCCAGCACGTGGAGACGTCTGCTGTCCCCTGGGAGCGGCTGCCTTGTCCAGCTCTTCCTGCGCGCGGTCGCGCATGGCCTCCACGCCTGGCAGAGGGAACATGCGGTGCGACTTCTCGAAGAACTTGATGGCCTGCGCGAAGTTTCCGAGACGCAAGTGCTTCTTGCCGATCTCGCGGCACTTCTCCGCTTCCCCCTTGTTCATCTCCATGGTGGCGAAGCTGCCGGTCGGCGTTACTCGCCCGTTGCTTCGAGTTTCGGGGTGATAAACGGACACACAGATGCGCAAGAGGCAGAGGAACGTGCACACCGGACTCGCGAGTCTCTATGGGCTGCGAAGGCGGCGACAGCGGCGGATGAAGAGCGGCGATGAGGCCGGGCGATGGCGGAGACGGTCGGGCGATGTCGTCACCCTCGGGCCGAAAAGTGAGGGAAAGCATGACCGCATCGGTTTCCAGAGGACCTTACTCGTCCTGTGAGGTAAGGACTAGCTAAGGGTATGGTATATGACAGGTTTCTTATTTCGGGTTCTTTGCTGGCGAAAAGAAGCTGTCCAGGGTTCGTTGTTTTGGGTCTACCCCGCGCCTTTTCGGTTCCTTGAGCGGGGACTTCACCTTTGCTTGGGATGGAGATGGCAGCACATGGGGACGCTTGCTCGGCGATGGAGCTCCCTTGGATGATGCTGGCGACGCGGCTGAACCAGATCCTTCGCTCTTCTCCGCTCCTTCTGGGCTTGAGCGCTTGGTAAGGAGGGAGGAGGCCGGGACGAAGCCAGATGACAAGAGTTTCGCTGGAGGGGTCTGCCTCATCATGTGCTGCTTCAGCGTTGGACTCGCGCATGGCTTGACATCACGTGCCTCTTTCTTCAGTGGCGGCTGCTTCAGATCTATAGACGAGCTGTCCTTCATTGTCACTGCAGTGGAAACTGCTCCGACAGATTCTTGCTTCTCCTGCTTGACGCCGAAGAACGCTTTGATGTCACCTGTGCATTGGCAAAGAAGAGAAGAGACCACCATGAGCAACAAATATGGAGCGATATATGCACTGACGAGCTCTTCTGGCAAGAGTGCTTCGTTGGTGGTAATATCATGCAGATAGACGGATAGATACGCACCAGCATGCTTGATGTCGACCTTCTTGGCGCAATTCTCGCTTTGAAACTGCATCGACCCCACTACGATTCCAGTAATATCAGCCACACCAGACTGGTGAGGATATATGACACAAAACCAACAAGGTAAACATGCTGCGTGCAGTTTTAAGTACCTCTCTTGTCCACCGGATGCCACTTGAGGTCACTGCCATGATAGGAGACCACCAAATCCTTCAGGCCCTCAAACTTTGCGTCGGAAAGCCAGCGAGACACGCCTTCGTCCGACAACACGACCTAGAGAGCATGCCACCGTGGGATTGGCGGGTTGTCTTGTATCAGAAGCGCATTTGAAGGCAGATGTGAGGAGGGATCTTACCGGCATCCGCGTGTGCAGCCACTTGAGCTCGGCAGCAATATCCGTGGTGAGAATGGTGTACGTGTACATCTCCTCACCTTCTTCGTTGATCCACTTGTCGTACAAGCCTGCAAACTGCGCCATATACGATTGTGGCGTTGCCTTCAGAAACCTCAGCCCCAAACCCACAGCGTACCATGTACTTTGAGCAAAAGCAGCGTTGCATGGCACCTTCATTGGCCTTCCCTCTCGATAAAAGTAGTACGGCTGCTTCTCTCTCTTGTCCACTTGCTGCCATTCGTAGTACCCGTCACACAGCACCACACAGCGTCTCGACTGCAACAAGCGCCGGTAGGCAGGACGCTCCTGCACATTCTCGGACCTGAAGCCGTCATTTATCATGCCAACGCTGAGTTAAACCGCTCTGCACTAGCGCAAGAAGGATAGAGCAAGCACTTACCTGGCATTGAACATGACGAAGTGGTCTGGCTTGGCGTTGGGCTTGGTGAAGGACGGGATCAGTCCCCACTGCAGTCGCCCAGCCACATAATCACACAAATCAGTCAACAGCGAGGCTTCCCAGCAGCTTGGGAATCCAGCGCTTACTTACCCGCATGGCTTGCAGGCGAGGCTGCGGCTTCTCCTCCTCCTGCTTCACTGTGCCATGTGCTCCTGCCCCTTGCAGAATTACCGGCGTGTATCTGCCTGGACCCATATTCTCCGCCGGACGATCTGCTCGAGCCGCCATCAATCAAAGGCGAGCAAGCAAACGCAGCACAATCAGGGACTGAAGGCACTTCAAGTGTAGCCATCACTTGCGGACAAGCGCATAAGCCGTATCGCCTGGACGCTGCGGTCTCTCAGATGCGACGTACATTTGTCGCCGTCCACGAACTCCTCAGACGCAACTCCTGCCATTTGCGCCACTTGCTCGCGCTCCAACGTGCACCGCGATCTCCCGCACATTCCCGTGTGTTTCTTTCTCGCTTTGGCTCCAACAATGCCATCTGATACCAGCAAACAGACTCAGACTCAGACTTGATGCGAATAGAGGGGTGTACGTCCTTTCACGACGTTTCGGACTGACTCAACAAGCGCATGGAGCGACGAGTCTCATGCAGCCGCTGTCGTCCTCGGGCTCCAATAAGAAGAGCTTGAGGCCCCGTGAGCGAGCTTCGCCAACGCCTTCTGTATTACCGGACGGATGGCTGCCTGTTGAACCCCGCTCCAGCGCCAATCGCGACCCCAAGGCGTCTCGGGGGCTCAACGCAAATCCTACTGCCGCTTGCGGACCCGATGTGCTGGGCCTCGCGAGGGCTGTGAACCCACTGACGTTCCTGGCGCGTAAGCCGTCATTAACAACAGCGAACCGCGGTCATAGTGGTCCTGGAGCCAGGCAACGTGACGAGCCCCAGCAGACAGTAGTCCGGCAGTCACCGCGCCATCAGAGGCTACGGACTACCAGCGAAAACTACCCAGCGGCTGAAGTTTTCTCCCCACAGAGGTCGCTTCGCCTCGCCAGTTTGCCTGTCCGACCTCTGCTGCCACCGAAGGGCCCGTACGATCATGAGCATCGACTCCAGTCCAATCAGCAGCCTGCTGCATTGCCGCCGTCTACGCCCCGAACGACGGAGCTGCCACTTCATGAACTCATTCAAAGAATGGACGATGCAGTGGAGGCTGATCCGCATGCTGAATTGAATCAAACGGCCATCGCACGCTTGTTCATGGACCAGTGGCTCCGACAGTTCGACGCTGACCGACGCAGCTTCAAATCCATCGGTACGAGCTGAAATCTCCGGGCTCATGCATCTACCTCTCTTCTAACGTATCTCCATCGTCTCTGTCTGGCAGCGGTTCGCTATGAAGTGGGTTTCCAGGAGCTCCACCAGCGAACAGTCAACCTCCCGCGCCCCAACGATCTGATCACCACGTTTTGCTGCAAAGTGCTTGGTGCGCTCGTCAGTGCCTTTGCAGTGGATGATCTGTCGATGTACTGACTCGCCTTCTGTTGAATGTTTGCTTCGTTTCATTTGCCGCCCGTCTTCTCTTGAGTGCAGACGACCTCACGCCGCACTTTGGACCATACGCGCCTCTGTTCCGTGTCCTCAGCGCCGAGATCCGCCAGTCCATTTACTCACGCGATGGCCTATCGTACTTCGCGCTCGTGAAACACCAGAAGCGGCTGCTTCTGACGCTTCGCAAGGACAAGTACGCCCGAGTCTGAGTGGCTTCTGTCCGTTGCCGCTGGGAAGTGGCTGCTTATGCCTCGGTTCGCTCACCGAAAGATTGCGTCGTGTGTGTGTTTGCTCCTTAGAAAGGGACGGGAAGAACGGAACAATCTCCTGGCAGATGATATCGCCAAAGTGTACGCCATGTTCCGTCGCTTCCTGTCCGAATGCACCAACGCTTTGATGCGTTCGCTGCTGCGCGAATGGTACTCTGTCGCGATCGTCCGCAAGAAGGCTAGTCCCCGTGTTACGTCTCCTTCTTGGCCGTTTATTGTCGACTGATTGTGGTGGCTGTCGACCTGGAACGTGCAGAACTCGAAGAAGTACATCGAGTACTTCTCAGCCTGGTTCGGCAGTTCGCCCAAAGCGCTGGTTCCGAAATTGTTCGCAGCTTGGAAGCGCGACGTGGCCGAGAAGCGAACACGGAAGATCCAGAAGCAGCTGGAGATCGATGTGCAAGGCCTCAACGCTGTGAAGCGGCAGGTGGACGAGCTCACGAGGCAGCGGGATGTCGCGCAGGTCGAGAGCCTCGCCGTGCGCAACGACCGCAAGCAAGCGGAGAGCTGGGCCCAGCAACTTGAGCAGCGAATCAAGGCCGCCAGCGTGTTCTTAGATACGACATCTCGCCGAGAAGCGCAAGTCTGTCAAGAAGGACAGCGGCGAGTTGAAGCCGTGGCTTGTCTACCGCCGCTCATACTGGAATCGCTGCTACGTGGGTACCACGGCGTCGGTTTTCTTCAGCAATCATCCACACCAGAGTCATTCGCCAGCACAGCAAGTGGTCATACTCGCGATTCGGCGGAGACGAAAGAGTCAACGCAAGCGCGTCCTTCGCTCATTCAGGAATGCTTCGAAGAAATCGTCAAGCGGCGAACGATAACTCGCACTGACTCATCTCTAAATCCAGCACAGGCTGGGAGATCCAACTCCATTTGCCTCAGCACCAACGTCGACGTCGTGGAAACAAGCGAGCAATCCTCACCGCCTCAAGCAGCAGCGGCGATGGCAGTAGTAGGGGCTGGAAGGAGAGCAGCAGGAGCCATTTCCCAGGACGAGCTCTCGGGGCGCACGTTCTCGAAGTTCTTCCATTATGTACGTGAACGAATTGAAGCACGTGGAGAGATGGCGCTCTTCGCTCCAGCACAAGCTCAAGAGACTCCGTCAGTGGCTAGTCACCAGCCACGGCAGCACGAAAACGAAACACTAGCGCGGGATTACAAGCAACTCCTGCACGCCATTCGTGTTCAGGATGAACACTACGCCAGTCATTCCAAGCTTTTCAGCTCGCGGATGCTGGAAAGCCACGAAGTTTCGCTCGTGCCGAACCCCAATCGAGCAGTATCGGATCTGGATGGACGTCCAGGAGCTGACAGCGGAGATCTAGGCGTCATCAATGGCGTCAAACGCTTCTGGACACCAAGGAACGTTGCCTCCGGGAAGCCCAAGACACCGCTCAAGAGTGGGAAATCGACACGCTTTACCAGCCACGCGTTGGCGAGCGTCGGGCAGCAGAACCAGACGCAGCTAGCTTCGCTGGGAACTCTGGCGTTGCTTCAAGAGGGGGATTTCGACATCTCGCCGCGGCATTCGCGTGGTTTCACGGAGCTCTTTCTGGCTCATCTGGCCACGGAGTACGGGGCACTGCTGTTCTCTCCAGCCGACTTGAGCGCGTTCACACACAACGTCTATCTGCATCCAGGCGGCAAGAATGAGAAGACGTCGGGAGAAGGCCAGGTCGCCGTCCTTGAAGACGCGAACAAGTTGGACGCAACGGCCACGAGAAAGCATTCGTCTCGGATCCAGCCACCGACGCAGACGGCCACGACTGATACGCCACCACCAGATACGACACGGCGGCTATCAGAGATGAACGCTGACCTTGCAGCAGTTTCGGGAGACCCGCTGCGAAACATCCAGCCGCTGGTCACCGCGTACAGCGCGTGGAACCAAATCTCTGACCAACTCATTGCTGCTGGCGTCGTACAATCTCGAGGTCTAGTGCCGAAAGCCGCCGTGGAAGCCACGGGAGACTCAAGCGGAGAGGACCAATCGAAAGTTCAGTCAACCAGCGCTGTGCCAGTCCCAGGGACACCCATCCGCCCAATCCTGCAGCATCAGTTCGAGCCACTCGGACACAGCTCCTTCATCGCTCCTCCACGAGATAAAGGGGGGCATGGCCGTCGGATGAGCATCACGAGCGGCGATGCGTCGTACCACACAGCTCGGATCCGACATCTATCGGCTGAAGCGCCCGCGAGACTGATCGAAAGCATGGAGACCTTGCACGCATCTGTCAAGGCCACAACCAGCAAGCTGCGAGACTTCCACATCACTTGCAGACAAGTGCGCGAGCTTCAGCTTGTGCAGTGGGAACAAGCCAGCGAACTCGCTTCTCAGTTTGTATCGGCGCGAGAAGCTGCGCCGCAAACTGCATCTTCGAACCTTGGTGATCAGCGGCAGCATGTCTTCGAGTGCATTTCCTTCTCGAACAGCACGATGCGACGGCTACTTAGCGTCGAGGACAATCCAGAGAGTGAGCTGGTCAACGTACGCGCTGTCTTCGAGACGCACCAGCGGCTCCTCCGGAGATTATATACACCACATCGAGGCAGCATCAAACACGCCGTGAGCCTCGATGACTTGTGGCACATCGTCAAGATCTTGCGGCTGCCTCGGGAGGTCCACGTGCTCCCCATCCTGCGCGACGAAGAGCTCGTCGCCAATGGGTACGAGCAGCTTTTCTCTCCTGAGGATCTCGCGGAGTTGTTCCTGCAGCTCTGCAACGAGCAGTTCCATCCTCAAGTCACGCCGTTGAGCGCACGTGTTGAGTACTTCATCCTCCACCACTTGCCTCTCGCCGTGCAGAATCAAAGCCTCATCAGGGCGTTAATGCACCACAGCGAAGTCAAGCTTGCGATCAGCGGCCATTCGCAGACCATCCGCATCATTTTCCGCCGCTATTGCGCCAAGGAACGCGAGCTGATGATGCCTGCAAGTGGGGTCACCAAACAGCGGCAGCGACATACTGGGCACGGGATCACCAAGTACATGCGCATGATCGACTGGCTCGCCTTCATCCAGGACTATCACTTGCTCCGTGCACGCTTCTCCATGGAGCAGGCCACGAGCTTGTTCCGCAACGTCCAGGAGGTCACGGCTGGACGTGACGAGAACCTTGAACTCATCTACAGCGAGTTTTGCGAGGCCCTCGTGGGCGTGGCGATGTGGTACTTCCCCGACCCGTTTCTCAAGGCCGCGACCAAAGTTACGCAGTTCCTGCGCCGGTACCTGCCTCTCTCACCTGATGAAGCCCATGACTACGCATGAACATCACGCGATAAATAGCCACACGAAGATACCTCGATGGGGGTAAACACACCTGTGTCGAATGCGTGCATCTTGAGTAGTATTCGTTATGAGTGCTTGTCTCCCAGCAGAGCGAATTTCACTCCCTAGGCACGCGTGGCACAACAAAGTTACGGAAAACATCGGACGGGACATAGCGATGGACTTACGAGCACGTGTGACTCCCTCCCCCCACTTCAGCGTGCGCGCGAGGGTATCCTGATGATCGTTCAAGCACGTGTGACCCCTCCCCGCCATTGCGAGTGGCACTAACACACGCCATGCGTTGTGAGTCCCGACTTCTGATGCTGGAGGTTGGACTGAAGGGCGTGCACGATGTCCTTGAAGTGCTTCTTCTGCGCCTTGGGCGACGACATCGCCGTGTCCACCAAGATGTGGTGCTGCTCCAGCGCCTCGATGGCCTTGAGGATATCCTGCACCAACATGTTGGCCATGTGGGACGAAAAGTTCTGCTTCACCACAACGCGCATGATCGTCAGCGCATCGGCGCCGCTGGAGCACGTGTAGGCTGGGACGATCCAGCCACGGCTCTTGAGTTTGTCCTGGATATCGAAGCACGTGTAACGCGAGGAGTCGATCAGCGCAAACGCCACCAGCGGCATGTGTTGCTTGTCCACGATACGGAAGTGACCCGTGGCCACCAGCGATTGACGCAACAGCTCGGCATTCTGCATACTGGCTTCCATGATACGGCGGTAGCCTTCAAAGCCGAACCGCAGCATGTTGTAGTACTGCGCCACCACGTTGCCCGCGCCCTTGGAGAAGTTCAGCGTGAAGGACGACTGATCACCACCCAAGTAGTTGACGTGGAACACCAGGTCGTCCGGCAGGTCTTGCGGCTCACGCCAGAGCGCCCAGCCCATGCCAGCATACACAAGCCCGAACTTGTGGCCACTGACGTTAATGGACTTGACGTTCGGCAGACGGAAATCCCACTCGAGCTCAGGGCTGATGAACGGCGCAATGAAGCCACCGCTGGCAGCATCCACGTGCAGCGGGATGTTCCATCCATTCGTCTCGTTCTCCGCCACCAGCATGTCGTGGATCGACTTGACGTCCTCGTACTCTCCGTTGAAGGTGCTGCCGAGAATCGCGCTCACACCGATGGTGTTTTCGTCCAGCAGCGCGCGCGCGCGCTTGGCGGTGAGCACCAGGCAGTCCGGGGACACGTCGGCCTCACGGATCTCGATCTCAAAGTACTTGCACATCTTGTGCCAGCAAACCTGCACGTTCGAGCCAAACACCATGTTCGGCTTGTCATACGGCAGTCCGGCGGCGATGCGGCGGTCCTTCCACTTGCGCTTCATGGCCAGTCCGGCCAGCATGATCGCCTCCGACGAGCCGATGCAGCCAGTGCCCGTGGCCTGTTGGCCAGGCTCCAACGGCGCGTGGTACAAGTTCGCCAGCATCGTCACGCAGCGGTTGTGGATCTCCGCGGTCTGCGGATACTGGTCCAGGTCGATGTAGTTCTTGCGCAGACCCTCCACCATCAGGTCCTCGGCCTCCGGCTCCATGTACGTGGTCACGAACGACGCCAGATTCATCTTGGGGTTGCCGTCCAGTGCCAGCTCGTCCTTGATCATCTGGTGCGCCACGCGCGCGGGCACCGACCGCGACGGGAACACGTCGGTGGGCAGGCTGGTGACCATGAGCGGGTGGCCGTACACCGCCTCCGTCTCCAGCTGGAGATCTGCCACGTCGCCCGAATACTTGCGCGTGCTCACCTGCATGCTTTGCTGACTTTGGCTTCTTTCTTGGCCCTCTGCGCTGTCCGCGGCGAATTCAAGAGTGACGGCAGTTGCGCGCGCGCGGGTTGGCGCGATCCTTGTGCCGATGATGTGGCTGATTGTGGTCGTGCTTCAACGACCCCTTCCCCGTGTTTTTGTGAAGTGAAAACGGCAGCTTTCTACCTTGTTTTGTGAAATAAGAGGGTGAAACGAGCTACCCTGTTTCGTGGTTCAATGTTGATGACCTGGAGATTCGCCATACATCTCGAGGTTGAAAGCCCATGTCTCAGATGCGATCCTTTTGATCTTTGCACCAAAACACGGTGTATGGATGGGAAAGCATCTGGATGAACAAAATTGTGTGGACCACCGCTTTGTCTCCTGATTCGCTCCCATACAGAAAATCAGGAGTAAAAACGCATCCAAACGTATCCGCTCCAAGCGCACCGCTCCACCAAACGGACCCACGCGCGGCCTCTCTCTCTTGCTTCGAAGGGGGTCGCATAATAAAAAT